>CAJHNH020001548.1:0-27500 GCA_905116865.2 Candidula unifasciata | reverse complement strand
TGTCTGTCTGTCTGTCTGTCTGTCTGTCTGTCTGTCTGTCTGTCTGTCTGTCTGTCTGTCTGTCTGTCTGTCTGTCTGTCTGTCTGTCTGTCTGTCTGTCTGTCTGTCTGTCTGTCTGTCTGTCTGTCTGTCTGTCTGTCTGTCTGTCTGTCTATCTATCTATCTGTCTATCTATCTATCTATCTATCTATCTATCTATCTATCTATCTATCTATCTATCTATCTATCTATCTATCTATCTATCTATCTATCTATCTATCTATCTATCTATCTATCTATCTATCAGCATGCCTGTCTGCCGGCCTGCCTGCCTGCCTGTCTGTCTGTTGGTATTTGTTCGCTAGCACAGGCACCACTTTTATTCCATGCGGATGGACCAATGTCATCCCTACGACCAAACCCTGGTTTCGCCTTATTGGCCAACCCTTCCCTCTTTAGACAATCAGTGTACGCTGTTGCTTCTGTGGGCGTCTACTCCGCCCATTTCCTAGGTATACTGACCCCGTTTTTCGCTCCCCGTCCTCGCGTTGGTGATATATAGACTAGTACCTGTCCTTGACATCCTCTTGAACGAAGTTTTTCGCCAGGGACACAGATGAGTATCAGTTATTTTGTACATTAGAGTCCTATGTAGTCACTTCATAGTTAGAGCATATTTGTGTATGTGTACTGTGTTGTTCTTTATGTGTTGATGAAGGCTAATCGCCGCAGCGTCCTTTGTTTGTTTATTGTGATCGATTTTGTAAAGCTAACATAAAGTGCTTGTTCTTTCTTACCAACCTTTTCTTCTCCCTATAATTTCCTACCCCTTTAAAAACGGCTTCTTGTGAACACACAAGCAACAATAGCAACGGTTGAACGGATTCATGCATATCATGGCTGTATCATATTTCTCTGACATTCCTGGTTACTGACCCATGACTGTTTTCTAGTGGCTTCAGAGTTATATATGAAGCTCTCTGTGTGGGTTCCGGGGTCTCATTGTATCCCACTGGTAGTCTGGAAGTCTGGTAGTCTTAGTTTCAGCTTCATAGCAAACGGGTCACCCCATCTTTGCTCCGCTCCTGTGCCAACGAAAAACACACAGAATGTTTATCACAGTCCCTTGTGGAAAGATTGACAGACTGCTGTCTCAGCATATCTAGCATACACACGCATAAAAGCATACGGTAGCCATCCAAAGTGCTAACACAAACAGTCCGACATTAGAAATGCAGTTCATCATTGATGTATCCCACTGTGGTGAGGTGGGGAGACAGACCCACTGCTCCTTAACAAGCGTGTTCTAGAAGGTGACTAATTAGGGGTATTTCATTCGAATTTGGAGTACATCTGCTTAAAGGGGAGAAACCAACAGTATGCATACAAATAAGCCAAATATGTAAAACGGATGTACACGCAAAGACCGGGTTCTGGAACTAGATGCTATTCCAGAAGTGGATCAACAAACAAACTTTCCGCTGGAGTTTACAGTCTGTGAATGCTAAGAATAAGAAGATATGAAACAAATATTTGGGGAAGATTATGACCGACGTTCAGCCTCACCAGGACATCAGACCGAGCGATAAATACCCGGTGACACAATGTGCCACATCTTGGATGAGGATCACCCGGGGACAGGTCCCATAAACCCCGTTCATCCCATAGGTTAGGTTATATTAGAGCTCCCGACAACAGGCGGTGTGGGGCTTTATGACAGCAACAAAGCTGCATCCAACCAAGATCGACTCCAGCTGACGGGTCGTGCTGCTGACGTCACCAAACCGGGCTAACGATACGTTAACGCAGCGATTCTCAAACTGGGTGCCGCGAGCGTATGTCAGGGCTGCCGCGGCAATAATCAAGAATTATCAGTTAGAGCCGGGCTTGGTCCGACACTAGTGTTGCCACTTTGGATGTTTTACATCCAGATTTAGATGCTTCTACTTGCATTTAGATGTTTGTGTGTGTGGTTTTTTTTTTTTTTTTTTGACGTTTAGATGTTAGATGTCTTTCTAGATGTTTTTATTTGGAGTGAATATATCAAATCTAACCTAAGAAACAGGATAAAATTTGACCTCCTAAATGCTATCTTGACAAAAAAATTCGTCTTGATAAGAGTAGGAAAAGGCTGTTCCACTTATCAGCTCCCTGATTGAGTATTAGAAGAAATTTGAACAGCTAAAGCAAACCAGAGTCATTTTGGATCGGAAGCTTCAACTTCGTCATCCAAGCTAAGTTTATCCTGTGGATCTTGTAAGGCAGACTTCAGTAAAGATGAGGACATGATTCTATAGGGTAAATCATATCAATTGCTGTGTAATATGTTACTCTTTCCATTTGGGTGTTTTTTCTAGATGTTTTCCACGCAAATGTAGATGTTTTTATATATTTTTTTTACTAAGTTTGGGATTTTTTTTTTTTTTTTGTCAAAGAAAAGTGGCAGCACTGTCTGACACTGGGATGTCGTGTTTCAAGGGGGAGATTGTGTCCACTTCTTAGCAGCATGACTTTGGCAGTCGCTGAGCAACTGTGTTGGTATCATGTCAAGACATTGCAAATAAGTCTCACAGGAACATTCTTAAAATAGCATACCTTTGGCACCTTTTAGTCTTTCCTTTCCATCTTTCCAGACGATGGTGTTACAATGTCCTGAAGAGAAGCAGGCGGATCGCATCCCATGGCTTCCCTCGAAGTCGGAGTACATCTGCCCGTGAGGCAGGGAACGGCAAAAGCCAGTAAAACGGTTGTACACGCAAAACTCAGGTCTATGTAAAAGACAAAAGTTCAAGCGGACGATTAACCTGACCTTCCGCCGGAATTCACAGCCGGTGAACCAAGAAGAAGAAGAAGAAGAAGAAGAAGAAGAAGAAGAAGAAGAAGAAGAAGAAGAAGAAGAAGAAGAAGAAGAAGAAGAAGAAGAAGAAGAAGAAGAAAAAGAAGAAGAAGAAGCATTCCATGGCGATGGCGAGTAAAATAAATAAGATCCCCCCCCCCCCCGCCTCAAGAAAAGATGTAGCAGGAAAGCCAGGGCAACATTGTAGAGAGAGCCATGTTTTACCAATGCTGCATGACGTCTGTCTCGGTGGGCCTTCTGTTTTACTCGAAAAAGAAGGTAACACCGATATTATATTTTGTATTGGAAGTGTGTATTGATGACAGACAGACAGACAGACAGACAGACAGACAGACAGACAGACAGACAGACAGACAGACAGACAGACAGACAGACAGACAGACAGACAGACAGACAGACAGACAGACAGACAGACAGACAGACAGACAGACAGACAGACAGACAGACAGACAGACAGACAGACAGCAGGCAGGCAGGCAGGCAGACAGACAGACAGACAGACAGACAGACAGACAGACAGACAGACAGACAGACAGACAGACAGACAGACAGGCAGACAGACAGGCAGGCAGGCAGGCAGGCAGACAGACAGACAGACAGACAGACAGACAGACAGACAGACAGACAGACAGACAGACAGACAGACAGACAGACAGACAGACAGACAGACAGACAGACAGACAGACAGACAGACAGACAGACAGACAGACAGACAGACAGACAGACAGACAGACAGACAGAAGGAACGAACGATCAAACTTTATTTTTAAAGGGTTATAAATTGGACACGCAGGCTAATCATACATTTGGCCCTTTTACACATCCACTTTTCACACAGCAGTTGTATATTATCAATAAAGCATGTTATGATCAGACAGACAGACAGACAGACAGACAGACAGACAGACAGACAGACAGACAGACAGACAGACAGACAGACAGACAGACAGACAGACAGACAGACAGACAGACAGACAGACAGACAGACAGATAGATAGATAGATAGATAGATAGATAGATAGATAGATAGATAGATAGATAGATAGATAGATAGATAGATAGATAGATAGATAGATAGATAGATAGATAGATAGATAGATAGATAGATAGATAGATAGATAGATAGATAGATAGATAGATAGATAGATAGATAGATAGATAGATAGATAGATAGATAGATAGATAGATAGATAGATAGATAGATAGATAGATAGATAGATAGATAGATAGATAGATTAGATAAGATAAGATTAGATTAGATTAGATTAGATTAGAATAGATTAGATTAGATTAGATTAGATTAGATAAATAGATCTAGATATATGGGGAACCTGTAACAGATGGAGTTTAGTGTAAGGAACAAATATAAGCGGAGAAATAAAAGACCGAGCAAGGAAAAGACATAAGGAAATAACGGTAGTAAACACTGACCACAAATAAAACGTGAAAAGAAAATTCCGCGGCCATTGCGGTTATTGCCGCCATCCATCAAAGGGCTGTCCATATTCACGTTCCCAATTCCCTGGAAATTTCTTTGCTCATACATTTTAATCACGATTTTCTTCTCTCGTTCACTCGGAGCTAGCTGCCTCTGCTCCCCCCTCTCTCTCTCTCTCTCTCTCTCTCTCTCTCTCTCTCTCTCTCTCTCTCTCTCTCTAGTTGTCCTTGGTACAGGGCATAAGTTGAGTGACTGATCATCGTGCAACCGTGCGGGCGTTCATTCAACCGTGGCGGTGTCTTATTGACTTCTCTGACAGGAAATTTTAATTCATCGATTTTTATTCAATAATCCGGGGCTGTTTCTGGCATCCGTTGCCTGTCGTGTGTTCTACTGCGTGTGGTTGTTCTATGGAAGTCTAACATCTTTGACAACAACAACAGTGTTAACAAACAACTCTGCGTGTGGGGTCCGGCGACCCATTGTGAGACAGCGTGATACATTACGGGATGGCTTGGCCATATGGAGGCACAAGGGCAAGAGCGCCCGCCTGATCCGTGAATGTGGGGAATGGCGAAACATATCAGTTTACATCTCGCCCCTTGTGGGTTCCGGGGTCCCATTGTGAGGTAAAGGGAATAGACCCACTGCCTCCCCAACAAGCATGTCGTAGGAGTCGACCAATTGGGGGCTTCCTTCGAAGTTGGAGCGCTTCTGCCCGAGCGGCAAGGAACAACCAACTGCACACAAATAAGCCAGATAAACGGATATACACGCGTATACCAGGCCCTGGCTCAAAAACAAAGTCAAAATGGACGAACAATCCTGAATTTCCGCCGGAACTTGCAACCGATGAACAAAGATGAAGTAGAAATCAACAACACATCTTGTCTCCTATTGTAGTTGCATCGTATATAACGGCGACACTCCACTAGTTCTTTTTGGGAACATCGCATGTTCTTGTATACAACAGTACATAGTCTTTTCCCCCCTAGAACATAGTACTGTTTTAGTCTAGAACAAAATATTCTTTTATAGGCCATAACACCTTTTTTTTTTTTAAGAAAATACGGTACTTTTCATTACATCTTCTTTTCTTGAACATAACAAAAAAAATTTTTTTTTTTTTTTGAACATTACACATTCTTTTCTAGAATATAGCACCGTCTTTTATAGGGGAAAACACATTTTATATTTTTTTCGCCCAAGAACATAACATGGCCTTGTCTAGAATATATTTACAAAAACATATATATAAACAAACAAACAAACAAACAAACAAAGACATATATTTAGACACAGAAGTATACACACTAGATACAACACACACATCTACAGTCAAGGGCTTCCTAATGCACACGCATACAAATATGCAGACAGACAGATAGACAAACAGGCAGGCATCCACCCATCCATCTATCCATGTCGAGAGAGACAGAGTACAGACAGACAGACAGATAGGCATCCACCCATCCATCCATCCACCCGTACAAAGAGAGACAAACAGGCAGAAGGGCAGACAGACAGACAGACAGACAGACAGACAGACCGACCGACCGACCGACCGACCGACCGACCGACCGACCGACCGACCGACCGACCGACCGACCGACCGACCGACCGACCGACCGACCGACCGACCGACCGACCGACAGACAGACAGACAGACAGACAGACAGACAGACAGACAGACAGACAGACAGACAGACAGACAGACAGACGACGGACGTACAGACAGACAGGCAGACAGACAGGCATCCACCCACACATCCATCCATACAGAGAGGGATAGAGACAGACAGACAGGCAGACAAAAGGACAGACAGAGGCAGACATATATATCATAATTATCAGATCCCCTGCTGAACATCAGTCTCAACTGTGCTCGCCAGAAAGTCTGTGGGACCCTGATTAATTCCCATGCCTCATACATTTTCATGCGCAACGTGTCTCTAATGTTCTCTATCCACTTCCCGCCTGGTACACCTCTGCATCTACTTCCAGTAGCCATGCATCCGAACTCAGTGGTACTCAGCCTTCCCAATGCCGCGACCCTTTAATACAGTTCATCATGTTGTGGCGATCCCTCAGCCGTACAAAAATTTTTTTTTTTTGTATTTGCTCGTTCATAACTTCCTTTGGTCTTAGGCGACCCCCGTGGAAGGGTCGTTCAACCCCCCAAATGGGTCGCGACTCACTGGTTGAGAACCGCTGTCCTGCCTGGTTTAACTATATCATTTCACCGTTTAATATTGCATAGTTTAGTTAACATGTTTAATCCCTATGTGCGACCTGGAACACCTTGTGTGTGTGTGTGTGTGGGGGGGGGGGAGAGAAGGGGGGGGGGGGGCAACAATAAATCTATTGCACGCCCCAAAAAATCGTGTCGGAGAAGTCGACTAATTAGGGAATTTCTTCAAAGTTGAAGCGGGGCGTGGAAAGAACAGTCTGTCATTTGGCTAGATCTGTAAAAGGGGTGCACACGCAAAACTTAAGTCCTTGGGGGGAAAAAATCAGTCTAAAAACGGTCAACTAGAACGTTTCGCCGGGGTTTACAGGTAAATGCAAACAACAAACTGCTTACAGCTAAGTGAGAATCAACTTTAGTGCATCGGGTTCTATGCCAAATGGCTGTTCTCTCGCTGTACAGAATACTAACTCCGCAACTCTGGAAACGGTACCCACGGATCTCTGTAAAAATTTCACTCGTGAAGTAAGCGATAATCATCCCCTAACACTGCGTGTCGTTGGGTGACCAGTTTCTGTTGACTGTCTGATCAGCCTCTCCACTTTTGGTGGTATTTCTTCAAAGGCGAAACAATTTTGACACCGTGTTCTATTGGTATTTCTTCAAAGGCCAAACAGTTTTGGCACCGTGTCCTATTGGTATTTCTTCAAAGGCGAAACAGTTTCGACACCGTGTTCTATTGGTATTTCTTCAAAGACGACACAGTTTTGACACCGTGTTCTATTGGTATTTCTTCAAAGACGACACAGTTTTGACACCGTGTTCTATTGGTATTTCTTCAAAGACGACACAGTTTTGACACCGTGTTCTATTGGTATTTCTTCAAAGGCGAAACAGTTCTGGCACCGTGTTCTATTGGTATTTCTTCAAAGGCAACACAGTTTTGACACCGTGCTCTATTGGTATTTCTTCAAAGGCAACACAGTTTTGACACCGTGTTCTATTGTATTTCTTCAAAGGCAACACAGTTTTGACACCGTTGTTTCTATTGGTATTTCTTCAAAGGCGAAACAGTTTTGACACCGTGTTCTATTGGTATTTCTTCAAAGGCCAAACAGTTTTGGCACCGTGTCCTATTGGTATTTCTTCAAAGGCGAAACAGTTTCGACACCGTGTTCTATTGGTATTTCTTCAAAGACGACACAGTTTTGACACCGTGTTCTATTGGTATTTCTTCAAAGACGACACAGTTTTGACACCGTGTTCTATTGGTATTTCTTCAAAGACGACACAGTTTTGACACCGTGTTCTATTGGTATTTCTTCAAAGGCGAAACAGTTTTGGCACCGTGTTCTATTGGTATTTCTTCAAAGGCAACACAGTTTTGACACCGTGCTCTATTGGTATTTCTTCAAAGGCAACACAGTTTTGACACCGTGTTCTATTGGTATTTCTTCAAAGGCAACACAGTTTTGACACCGTGTTCTATTGGTATTTCTTCAAAGGCGAAACAGTTTTGACACCGTGTTCTATTGGTATTTCTTCAAAGGCCAAACAGTTTTGGCACCGTGTCCTATTGGTATTTCTTCAAAGACGACACAGTTTTGACACCGTGTTCTATTGGTATTTCTTCAAAGACGACACAGTTTTGACACCGTGTTCTATTGGTATTTCTTCAAAGACGACACAGTTTTGACACCGTGTTCTATTGGTATTTCTTCAAAGGCGAAACAGTTTTGGCACCGTGTTCTATTGGTATTTCTTCAAAGGCAACACAGTTTTGACACCGTGCTCTATTGGTATTTCTTCAAAGGCAACACAGTTTTGACACCGTGTTCTATTGGTATTTCTTCAAAGGCATCACAGTTTTGACACCGTGTTCTATTGGTATTTCTTCAAAGGCGAAACAGTTTTGGCACCGTGTTCTATTGGTATTTCTTCAAAGCGACACGGTTTTGGCACCGTGTTCTATAAGTATGTCTTCAAAGGCGACACAGTTTTGGCACCGTGTTCTATTGGTATTTCTTCAAAGACGACACAGTTTTGACACCGTGTTCTATTGGTATTTCTTCAAAGACGACACAGTTTTGACACCGTGTTCTATTGGTATTTCTTCAAAGGCGAAACAGTTTTGGCACCGTGTTCTATTGGTATTTCTTCAAAGGCAACACAGTTTTGACACCGTGCTCTATTGGTATTTCTTCAAAGGCAACACAGTTTTGACACCGTGTTCTATTGGTATTTCTTCAAAGGCGAAACAGTTTTGGCACCGTGTTCTATTGGTATTTCTTCAAAGGCAACACAGTTTTGGCACCGTGTTCTATTGGTATTTCTTCAAAGCGACACGGTTTTGACACCGTGTTCTATTGGTATTTCTTCAAAGGCAACACAGTTTTGACACCGTGTTTTATTGGTATTTCTTCAAAGGCGAAACAGTTTTGGCACCGTGTTCTATTGGTATTTCTTCAAAGCGACACGGTTTTGGCACCGTGTTCTATAAGTATGTCTTCAAAGGCGACACAGTTTTGGCACCGTGTTCTATTGGTATTTCTTCAAAGCGACACAGTTTTGACATCGTGTTCTATTGGCATTTCTTCAGTGCCGACACAAACGGCCTACTTTGGGCACCCTGTTCTATGTGTTCAGCAGGAGATGTAAATCGCTGTCCCCACAACTCCCAATTGTTCCTCTTCTGTGCCAATCGATGCGTGGTTAAGTAATCGGCGATGTTTGATTGTATCAGTAATCGATTTCACAAGTTAAAACTATTCCTGAGCCGGCACAAGCAGGTCACGTGCCTTTTCTGGACCCAAATTCTGCTTACATGTTTGCATTCAAACTCTGTATTAGGGTCTACACGCGTTTGTTTTAATGTTGTTTTTGACCTGTTTGCGTTCATACAATTTTATTTGGGTATATTTATCATACATGGTTATCTTTTTGTATTCACTATTTTATCTTTTTGCACTTATGTATGTTTAATCTGCTTGTATGTGTGTGTGTGTATACATATGTGTGTGTGTGTGTGTTTATGCATAATTTATATGTTTCTATTCATACACAGTCAAATTCACCCTTTTGCAAATCAGTTTCACACTTCCAGGAATTGAATTCACACTTCGGCACTTGCAATTGAAATTAACACCGATTGCAAATAAAATTTACACTTTCGAGGAACATGTTTTTCTAATATATTTTCTTGATCTTTTTAATAAACATGAAATGCATTAATATTACTTTCTAAAGCCCATTTGGCCTCCCTCAAAAACATTCGTCCTAGGGTTTACCGCGAACGTCCTCATTTTCTCAATCGAGTTGTTTTTCATGTCAGTTTCTGCTGTACAGTTGTTTTACAGGGTGGGATAGCCATGACCTACTTTAGGTAAAGTAGGTAATGGGATGGGTAACCCTAGACCCTCCATCTTAATTTCTCATGCAGGCTAGGGACCTGCAATGATGGAGATATCGGATGTATAAATCAATGATCATTTAACTGGATCAACAGCAAACTGGCCGCCTTTATAATCCACAATATGTCCTGGCATCAGATCAGTTGAGATAAGTGCACACACCACAGGGATATTCCCTTAACGTTTTGACTCAGTCTTCAGCAGTTAGCGCGGAGCTCCAAATGCAATGGTTTGTGATATAAGCGTTGCGAGCGCATTTGTAATTCTGTTTTATCGATTTCGAACCCAACTGCGGGAAATTTGGCAACAGACCGCATTAGGTTGGTTTCGACTATGGAATCGAGAGACGGTCGTTCAATGACAGTGACAAACTCAAGTTGGCTAATGAAATTACGAATAAGAAAAGACTGCTCGCCATAGTTTTGCCATATCTTGTAAAGGCTTACGCAATTGAATTTTAATAAAGACATTGGTCGAAATGTCTGGTAATATTTATGCACATCGTTCTTTCACCCCCCCCCCCCACCCCACTACCCGAGGGGTTGGCCCAGCTCGCAGGCGCAGCTGGTTAAACCTGACTTTGCGGCGACCGGGTGACGAACTCCCTTGTGGTGCGGGTTCACGGCTGGTGGTAGGCAGAAAAGACACATTTCCCCCAGGTTTACGGTACCTATCTTGGAATCAAAGCTGAAGGGTTGCGATATCTATAGTACCTAGCCAAAGGATTAACAACTCATGGTTTCTGGATATTTAAAATACGTTAGATTTCTAGCAACAGTTTTTGTCGTATTTAGTATGTCTGTATCCATTGATAGACTTTAAATCTAGACCAGTTACGACTGTATTCGTGTAAAAAGCTGCAGAACATAGATCTGTGATAAATGTTCCCCGCCCCCGTGTTGTAACACTTAGCAGATGACCACTTCCATTTTGTGCATGAAGCAGAGCTGTCAAAGTTTGTACACTCGTACAAATTTGGTACAGTCTGACTGTTGCCAAGCAAAACTGTACTTTTGGTACCACGCACAATGTTGTTTAGGTATCTTTGAAAAATCTTGCTTTAGTATTTAAATGCTGGGAGTCGCCGTGGCGTAGCGGTTAGACGCTCGCGTGGGGATCGAAAGGTTGTGGGTTCGCTCCCTGGTGGAGCCATACTTTTTTTTTCCTTCACAAATGACATTAACTCCCAGGTCGACCCAGCCTTGGGTGGGTACCGGATGCAGTCCCGTGAAGTAAAGGCGGTTGGCGTGAGGCTAACCACATCACCGATCTTGTGCCATCGGTCTATAAAAATGTAGGTCTAGCCCTATACGCCTAAAGGCGTAGAAAAAGGACCTTTACTTTTTTTCTGTATGCTTGAATTGTACACTGGATTCATTAAGCGCTACCAAAGGCAGACTTATGGTACAGTAATGATAGGTGAAAGTAGCCTTCATCTCCCCTCGCCCCGCCCATACACACTAGCTCACTTCTGATTGGTAGTTCCTGAGCTCCGTGGCCTTCGCAGAAGGTTACGTGGGGGTTTCGTGATACCGTTGATATCGCGTGTTGTGTATTTGAGCACGCTAGCGCTTTTAACGCTCCAAAAAAAAACATGGAGCAACTGGTGCTAACACAACCTCCTTAGAAAGTGCTGCAACCTATGTCACAGGCATTCTCTTTCTCTGAGTGAAAACGTAAATGCAAGATACAACAGAAAGCAAACAGCAAAGCGGGATACACCGGTAACCTTCATAAAGTTGACCAACAAACTGGTAAATGAAAAGTGACCTACTTCGTTTGGGGAGATTTACGTGAAACCTAACCAATTGATGTAATGAAGAAAGAATTTCAAATCCATTCAACTGTTAGGTTAGCCAGATATGTGTATGTATGTAAGTGTGTGTGTATAGTCCCGAACGACGCAATCCGCAAAACGTACCAAAAACTGTCAGAGTTAAAGACAAAACGGTTTAACCACAGAGACAAGAAGGTAGAAACGAGACAAACGAGTGTAATAAAGAAACATTAGCAGAGGAACTGAGGCTGACTGAGGCAGACAGTATCTGTCCCACGTGTAACGAACTTCGAGGCTGTTACCAGGATTCTGCACGCTTCTCACTTCACGCCAGGGCTGTCGAAATATTTTCGGAAATAGTACATATTTTTGGTGCAAAAAGGTACTAAAACACACAAAAAGGCGAAACATTTTTTTATTTTATTTTAAACACACACAAACACACACACTATATATATATATATATATATATATATATATATATATATATATATATATATATATAAAACAGAAACTTTCGTATGTATAAAACGATATATATATATATATATATATATATATATATATATATATATATATATATATATATATATATATATATATATATATATATATATATATATATATATATATATATATATATATGTATCTGTGTGTGTGTCTGTGTGTTTAAAAATGCTTAATCTGACACCTTTTAGCGTGTTTTGGAATCTTTTCGCACCAAAAACGTGTGCCATTTCTAAACAAATGTTGACACTGAAGTAAAAAGCGTGCAGGATCCTGGTAACTGACCTTAGGTTCGTGACAAGTGGAGCATTTATGTCTCCTTCAGTCACCCTCAGTTCCCTTGCTAATATTGCTGAATTACACTCGTTTATACCTATTTTCTTGTCTCATTTTACCTTTTTTTTTTCTCTGTGGTAAAGACGTTTTCTTTCAAACACTGAAAGTTTATGTTTCGTGTTGCTGATTGCGTTGTTCGGTTCTATAGTGCAATGTGAAAGCAGATCTCTGGGGATCGCCGCTAGAGCTACAATAGTGTCGGCAGGATGTTGTCGGTTCTGTGGAAAGAGACCTAGTCAGGTATGATAAAATGCGGTACAAATAAGTCGCTCTACTCTACCTTAACGTAGGCGGCTAGACGCCCACCTAGGGATCGTAAGGTCATGGTTTCGTGTAGTGACGGAGACAGACTTTTTTTTAAAAATGACATTGACTCCCAGGTCGACCCAGCCTTGAGTGGGTACCAGGTACAGTCCTGGGAAGTAAAGGCGACTGGCGTGATGCTGACCACATCACCCACCAAGAGCTGATTGGTCTATAAAATGTTTGGTCTAGCCCTATATTCCGAATACACCAAAAGGCGTAAAGAAGGGACCCTTACTTTATTTCTTTTTACTCTACCTTCATTGATTTGATTTGATTTGATGCAAGAACCGACATCACATCACTTAGGGAATTCATATAGAGCCCCGTCCACATCTTCAGCAGCCAGCAAAGAGTTCTAACACTAATGGTTCCAGTAGCATTCTGATTAAAAGTCCGTCTTGCCTTTCCTCTGAGCCTCGAGCATCTGCCAGAACCTCTCGTCACTCCCCGCTGCATCAATCTCACCAGACTGTGGTGATCCATCTGCTCTCCCAGAACTGTACGCGCTCTCCAACATGGCACTAACCACGCCTGCCTTATCATGTATCAGTATTTTACCAAGTTGTGCAGAGCTAGCCATTCTGTCCGCCTAGTTCATTTCCCGGCGTGACCCGTTGAAAATATCCAGACAATACTCCTCACCCTGTGTCCTCCGCAGCGAAGCATGCCACTCTGTCATGATCTTCCTCAGCATGCTTTCTGAGTCAGTTACAATCACGACGTGTGTGTGTGTGTGTGTGTGTGTGTGTTCGTAGTGTTTCCTAGCCAGCGGAAAGCTGCAGTGACCGCCTCCACCTCCATTCTTAAGCTGGACGTTGTAGTATTATATGCTGGGCTCTTCTGCACCAAACGTCGATCATTAACTTTTGCTAAGAAGCCCCAAGCACTTCTTTTGCCTCTTGACACTGGACCGTCTGTGTAAATGATCAAACCCTCTGAGCGAGCATTATCTTGAATTAATTGCTGAATTTCATCTCCGCGATTGAAACCCACTGCTGGCTGTGTGGATTTTTATCATGGTATGCGGCGTCGCAGGTCGACCCAGCATGAGTGGGTACCAGTATGAATGTTGTGGAGAAGTAAAGACGGCCGGCGTAATGCTAATCACTTTACCCACCTAGTGCCGACTGGTCTGTAAAAATATGGGTGCTCTTCCCATATGCCCAATGCGCCTAAGACGTAAAAGACATCTTTATTTTTATTTTACTTTTTTGTCCCCACTGATTACTTAAGAATGTACATCTGACTGGGTGAACAAAATGTGGCTTGTTTGTTGTCTGCTTATCCGGCGGCGATAAATTTGCCAGATCATTGATGAAGGTTGCCTCATATTTAACCAAGACCTCACACAAAAGCAACTCATATATCCACATTTTTATAAATGATCTAGGAACTTCTATATCCTGATCTTACCTACAATTCAGCAACGTATATTTCTAAATGTTTATATATGATATAGGAACTTCTATGTTCGGATCTTACCTACAGTCCAGCAATTTCTATATCCAGATGTGTATATTTGATCTAGGAACTTCTATATCCCAAAGTTAAATAATTTCTAAAAACTTCTTTAAAAAAGTGGGTGTTTTAAAAAAAAAAATACAAACCGTATGTACATTTGGCAACTTTAAGAACACAATAGATAAAAGGGAAAGGAAAAGAAAACGACGCTAATGAAGTGTCATGTTGAGAAGGTGAGGGTTGCAAAAAAAAAAAAAAAAAAAGAATGCTGCTATCTCTGGCACAGATATAGCATAAGTGTTTGATGTATTGACTCTGACAGGGAACGGCCTCAGCGTCATAGGTCGGGAACTGGGGGAGGGGGGGGGGGGGGCAGAGCTACCGATGCTGGGGTTTTCCCCCCAGATCTGGGTTTTTATTTGAATACTGAGGGAAATCTGGTTTTTTTTTTTTTAAATATATCCTTATATAAAGGAAGTAAATTGTTCGTTTCGTGAATATAATTTTTTACATTTTAATAATCTGGATTTTTTTATGTTCTTTGCCTATGTATTGCTTGGGTTTTTGTTCAGCTAAGCTGGGTTTTCCACACACACAAATCCCACTGGCAGCCCTGGAGGAAGCACGGCTAGCCCCCTATGTCAAGGATTATGGGAGCGCGTACTGGTATGGAAGGCCAAGAGTTACAACTAAAAGTGGTGAGATATAAATGGCAGATAAATATGAGTAAAATAAATGAGATTTATAAATAGATGTGTTTGAATAAAGGGGGCCAGCAGAGGCAATTTCGCAGGCTCAGGTAAGGGATGCGAGAGCTGGGAAAAGAGGAGATACAGGTAAAATGCTTAAGAATGTGAGCGAAAACTTGACAAGTGCCGTGGAAAGAGGGGGGGGGGGAGGTGGAAAGGGGGGGGGGGAGATATTGGAATACTAGTCTAAATATAGCAATGTTGGTGAGATACAGGAATAGGAATATACATGCTTACAAAACAGATACAGACAGAGAGACACGATCAGCAGAAAGATGTAGATGAGACGCAGACAGACAGACAGACAGACAGACAGACAGAGAAAGAGAGAAATACATAGATAGAGAGAGCAAGAAAGAGAGAGAAAAAATGAACAAACAAAATAGCTTTCACCTAAGATAATTACTTACTGTAAGTCACAACTCTACCCACAAGACAGGGAGACGAGTCAATAAAAACTCTACCTACAAGACAGGGAGACGAGTCAATGAAAATTCTACCTACAAGACAGGGAGACGAGTCAATGAAAACTCTACCAACAAGACAGGGAGACGAGTCAATGAAACCTCTACCCACAAGACAGGAAGGCGAGTCAATAAAACCTCTACCCACAAGACAGGCAGACGAGAGTCAATGAAACCTCTACCCACAAGACAGGGAGACGAGTCAATGAAACCTTTACCCACAAGACAGGGAGACGAGTCAATTAAAATTCTAATCACAAAACAAGGAGAAGAGTCAATGAAAACTCTACCCACAAGACAGGGAGACGAGTCAATGAAATATGTATCCACAGGACGCGGAGACAATTAAAACTCTACCCACAAGACAGGGAGGAGAGTCAATGAAAACTCTACCCACAAGACAGGGAGACGACTCAAAGAAAACTTTACCCACAAAAAAGGTTGGTGAGTCAATGAAATATTTATCCACAAGACAGGAAGAGAAGTCAATGAAATATGTATCCATAGGACGCGGAGTCAATAAAAACTCTACCCACAAGACAGGGAGACGAGTCAATGAAAACTCTACCCACAAGACAGGTGAACGAGTTAATGAAAACTCTACCCACAAGAGAGGGAGACGAGTCATGAAAACTCTACCCACAAGACAAAGAGACGAGTCCATGAAAACTCTACCCACAAGACAGGGAACGAGTCAATGAAAACTCTACCCACGAGACAGGGAGACGAGTAAATCAAAACTCTACCCATAAAATATGGAGACGAGTCAATGAAAACTATACCCACAAGACAAGAGAGACAGTCAAACCTTTACCATACAACAGGGAGACCGCGAAATCTACCGCACCAGACAGGGAGTCGAGACATTAAACCCTCGATAACTCCCAAGTGTGTGGCTTGAAGAGTTTAAACCATGGGCACACAATAACTCTGTCACTGCAAATTGCTTGTTTGATTTCGGTGAAACAAAAACTGTTCACTGAATCCTTCTAGTGGAAACGATTTTGTGTGTGTTAAATTGCGACACCCGATCTCTCCCGGCTGCTTCCTTCCAACTGGATGATCCTATCTTTCAATTACGCCGACGTCGTTACCAGGACACAGGCAAAGACGTTCATTTCTTCCAGAAGACGAAGCACCCTCCGTTTATTCTCGGATCCCCACTTACACAGGTTAGCAAAACGAAAACTCGGGGATGGATGGGGGAAGGCAAGCTTTGAAGACAGGAATAGCAGAAGAAATGAGTAGAGGCAGGGGGTGATCAACAGAGTAAGGAGAGAGATGGGGGGGGGGGGGGGGGTGAAAATGTGGGTTAATTGATGAAGGTAAGCGTGCGCTTTCATAGAGGGCTATGCTATTGAAAGGGTTAGAGAGAAGCGATGAGGGACTGTAAAGACAAGGGTAGTAATGGAAAAGAGAGGAGGCGGGAAGGAAGAAAAGTATTTACAGGTAATCTGTTCTACAGAGGAAGCCGCTGTGGCGTAGAGGCTAGACTTTCGCCTGCAGGCCGAAACGTCTTAGGTTTAAAATCGCGCACACTGGGATTTTTCCCCCTTCAACGATTACTTTGTATCCCAAGTTGGGCTGCCAATAGGATTTTTATCAAATCCCAAGCTAAGCTGGCAAAAAAAAAAAAAAAAATATCCAGCAATACATAAACAAAGAACAATAAACAAAAACAAAAACCCAAGATTGATAAAAAGTAAAAATTTTATACTTACGAAACGAAATTTGTACCCACTTTTATATAAAGAAATATTTTGTAAAAACCCAAGATTCCAAAATGTCAACCCAAGGTGTCAAATAAAAACCCAGATTTGGGGGTAAAAACTCATCTTTGGCAGCCCTAACGCGATCTTCCTCCAGAGAAACGCAGATTGCAGGTGAAAGCTTAACCCGCCCACTCAGCCACAACTTCTGCGGATTAGGTTTCTCCGAGCTGTTACCACAGACTAAATTGTTTCAAGTTTTGCTTTAGAGTTTAGTGAATGTGTTCAACATCAGCTCTCAACACCCCACCCCCATTCCCCACATTGCCCCACACATTTTTAGCACCGCATTTTTTGAGTGTTCAGGGTAGGGGGGGGGGGGGGGGGCGCTCGACAGATCGAGCCCACAGGTCCCTGGAGCCAGGGCCGACAATGATGGGTTTTTAACCCCCCCAGATCTGGGTTTACGCCTTGGGTACAAATTTTGAATACTGGGTTTTATTAAAAATATATTTTTTATAAAATTGGGAAAATGTGTTGTTTCGTAACTATACAATTTGTACTTTTCAACAATCTTGGTTTTTTTTTTTTTTTTTGTTTGTCCTTTAAATATCTATTGTTTGGGTTTTTCAAAAACATCCTACTGGCAGGCTTGCCTGGAGCCTATGTTGTGGAGGCGGAGTCAAAGAACCTCAATCGCGGAGGAAACCCTTGAGATTAATTAAATCGCCAGATGACCACTTTGAGTTGCTGCTGGTCGAACAGTTAAGAATACTGAGCTGTCATGCAGAAGACACAGGTTCGAATCCTCGGTAACGCTGGGTATATATTGGGCCGAATAAAGCAGATATCGTAGCTTAGCTATGAACCTCACTATCAGGGGCTAATAGAGGAAGAGGAAAAAGAAGAAAATGAAGGGGAGGGGGAAGAGGAAAAATAAGAAGAGGGGGAGGAAAACGAAGAGAAAGAAAATAAGAAGAAGAAGAAGAAGAAGAGAAAGAAGAAGAAGAAGAAGAAGAAGAAGAAGAAGAAGAAGAAGAACGAACGAACGAACTTTATTTTCGAAGGGTCACAAATTGGGCACGCAGGCCCGTCTTACATTCGGCCCTTCCAAACACCGTCTTACACACAGCAGTTGTATTTTATCAACAAAGTATGTTGTATTGAAATAATAATATGCATATTGTGAATATCAAGAAAAAAACACAAAAGCATAAGTGATCAAATGCAAGCACACTCCAGTGCGCGCGCACACACACACACACACATACCCACATTAACGTGCCTACACACTCACTTAAACACGCCTACACCCACATAGATTAACACCCCCCCCCCACACACACACACACACACACACACACACACATACACATACACACACACATATATAAATTCACAGAGGAAGACAGACTTGCGGACATGTATGAAGAAAGAGAAACATATGAACACATGAAGAGAGAAAAAAACCAAGAGATGAATAAAGGCGAGGGGCAGAGAGAGAGAGAGAGAGAGAGAGAGAGAGAGAGAGAGAGAGAGAGAGAGAGCGTAAGACTGCTAGAGAGATACATATTTTTAATAATAGGTATGTATTGACAAAGAAAAAGAGAAAGAGAGGAGGAGGAGAAGAAGCTGAAGAAGAAGAAAGAAGAAGAAGAAGAAGAAGAAGGAAGAAGAAGAAGAAGAAGAAGAAGAAGAAGAAGAAAGAAGAAGAAGAAGAAGAAGAAGAAGAAGAAGAAGAAGAAAGAAGAAGAAGAAGAAGAAGAAGAAGAAGAAGAAGAAATAAAAAGAAGAAAGAAGAAGAAGAAGAAGAAGAAGAAGAAGAAGAAGAAGAAGAAGAAGAAGAAGAAGAATAAGAAGAGAAGAAGAAGAAGAAGAAGAAGAAGAAGAAGAAGAAGAAGAAGAAGAAATAAGAAGAAGAAAAGAAGAAAGAAAGAAGAAGAAGAAGAAGAAGAAGAAGAAGAAGAAGAAGAAGAAGAGAAGAAGAAGAAGAAGAAGAAGAAGAAGAAGAAGAAAGAAGAAAAAAGAAGAAGAAGAAGAAGAAGAAAGAAGAAGAAGACAATAAGAATAAAGAAGAAGAAGAAGAAGAAGAAGAAGAAGAAGAAGAAGAAAAAGAAGAAGAAGAAGAAGAAGAAGAAGAAGAAGAAGAAGAAGAAGAAGAAGAAGAAGAAGAAGAAGAAGAAGAAAAGGAAGAAGAACAAGAACAAGAACAAGAAAAAAGAACAAGAAATAGAATGATAATAACAACAACAACAACAACAAAAATCATAGATTAAATAGCTCAGATGGAATAACAAACGCACCAGAACTTAAAGATATCTCAATAAAAAGGAAGGTTGGCATGAGACGGGTTAGCTCCTTTTGTAGACAACTAGCCACAAAGTTCCAGCCATAAACAAGCTCACAAATAGTCCGGTGTGCGTTTGCTAAGAGCGTACACTGCTTTGGGACATGAAGATTAGAATAAGGAGAACATTTACCTAAAGTCCGGTGTAAACAGTTTGGCATCTACACACACATCCTAGTAAGTGTTCTCATGTTTGGTAGACAGTGGAGTAGTGGAGATACTTGCTAGTTACATAATTCCGGGGTCGGAATCGGAGAGGGAGAGGTGGTTGAGGGACCAAAAGGGAGAGGGACCGATAGAGAGGAGACATTTTAACACATGAGAGGCTGTCAGAGACCTACTTTACTATATTCATTTTCTATGGCTCGCTAGGTAGGCTAGCTAACAGACTTCAGTACCCTACTACACACTCAAGACACACACCTGCTGAGTACAAACATAATCTTTAATGTACAACGAACAATACAACTTAATGCACTTCAACCGAGCTGGCAGTCCTTATCCGAAACGCCGGCGTTGAGCAGCTTTTACATTCACTGGTCAACCCGAGCCGTTCCCATGGATCCCCAAGGACACGATTACAAACTAACAGTTTATCAGTGCTAACTAAGCCGCCGTCTATTGCCACGCGGGACTCAGTGACACACGTAAGGTATATGGCCTAAGTGTGACTGGGCAGTGTTACCGCCATTAAAAATGCGTGTCACACATTCACTAGCTGCTTACAAATACTGCGTGGAACGTCTACTATACAAGAAACATTAACTCTACGCTATCTCGTCTAAACATTAAATGGAAACACAGCCTATCTCAAAAATACTAACCACAAACACTATTCAATCTAACGGTCACTAAACTACATACGTTTACCTAGTCGAAGCGCTACGTTTCGTCCAGTCCAAGTCTCTACTACACAACTCTCCTCCAGCGAGCTCTGTCCAAGCTTTTCGTTCCCCTTCCGCGTTCATCTCTCGACACACGGTAATCCGTGTTAACCGTGTGACCTGGGCTTAGCCAGTTAACTCGTGATGATTCACTATCATGAACTCCGTTCATCCCGTAGCCGAAATGGCCTCTGACAGAGGCACACAGGGATAGGGAGGCAGAAAGAAAGAGACAAGAAGAAGAGACAGAGAGGTAGAAATAAAGAGATTAGCAGAGACACATAAAGAGAAATAAAACGAGAGAAAGACTCAGAGCGAGAGAAAGAAAGAAAGAGAAAAACGAGGAAGAAAGAGCGAAAGACAAAAAACAAAGAGAGAGAGAGAGAGAGAGAGAGAGAGAGAGAGAGAGAGAGAGACAGACAGAGAAAGAGAGACCACAAGAATAAAAATTGAGAAAAAGACTCAGATAAATATACAAAAATTCACAACCTCAACCACATACTCACACACACCCACACACAGAGAGAGAGAGAGAGAGAGAGAGCGAGAGAGAGAGAGAGAAAGAGAGAGAGAGAGAGAGAGAGAGAGAGAGAAATAAAAAATAAATAAATAGAAATACAGACATAAATAAAAAAAAATAGAGACCGAAAAAAGAAAGGGGAGAGAGAGAATTAAAGAGACAGAGAACAATAACAAGAGAGAATATAAAAGAGAAAGCCACAGACAGTGAGACAGAAAAAGACAGAGAGAGAGAGAGAGAGAGAGAGAGAGAGAGAGAGAGAGAGCGAGAGAGAGAGAGAGACGAACAAAAAAAAAAAGTAAAAGACAGATAGAAATAAACTTAGCAAGTTTTTTTTAAGTAACGAAGAGAGACAGAAACAAAGGGAGAGAGAGAGAGGGGGGAGAGAGAGAAGTAAAGAGAGAGAAAAAGAAAAAGCGAGAAAAGAAACGAGAAAGTCACAGAGAGTGAGACTGAAAGAGACATAGAGAGAGAAAGAGAGAAAAGAACGAAATAAGGATAAAGACATATATAAATAAACTTAGTACGACAAAAAGACCGAAATAAAGGGAGAGAGAGACAGAGGTAACGATAGAGAAAAAGGAAAAGCGAGAAAATGAAAGAGAAGGTCACAGAGAATGAGATAGACACAGACATAGAGAGAAATAGAGGGAGAGAGAGAGAGAGAGAGAGACGAACTAACTACAGAGAAAGACAGATAGAAATAAACTTAGTAAGAAAGAAAGACATATATAAACGGAGAGATAGATAGAAGTAAAGAGAGAGAAAAAAAGCAAAAGAAAGAAAAGAAACGATAAAGTCACAGAGAGTGAGACAGACAGAGAGAGAGAGAGAGAGAGAGAGAGAGAGAGAGAGAGATAACCCTTTCATTTGTTAAGGTTAGAGACCTGATAAATGTTTGTATAATTCATACATCCCTGGTGATAGTTTGAGAAACGACTGTCGATGAAGACATTGGGGATGCAAATATATTACCGCCGATATTTGATATATGCACAGTTACTGGTGTCTGTTATATGATTAACTATCCATGTCTGATGCAAGGGCGCTGGAGCCTTGTGCACGCCACCCCTCACCCACATTTTAAAAGGGCGGGGGTGGGATTCTTACGCCCCCATAGGCATATATAAAAAGTTCTCTTGATAAAAATGTGTTTGACGCATGCCATATCACGTCAAATATATTCTTAGCTATATTCGCCATTCAGCGCATTATTTTTATTAAGCACTTAAACAGTGAACTGACCACTGAGATCCACTTCGAAAGTGTTTAAGGGGGCTGTGACTTCCCCTTTCTGACACCCCCCTTCCCCCCAATTCTCTTATTTTAGAAGGTTTCTTTGTGTCGGAACCTTTATAACTACTAAAGTATGGCTCAGTAACATATTCCTCAAATAAACGCCAACACATCCTCATTTTATAAACAACATACATTGTTATAGACATCCCCACGTCCATACACTTTCTCACACATAAACTATACACACAGTCTCTCACAGACACCACACAAACACAATACCAAAAACACTACACAAACACAATCCCACAGACACTACAAAAACACAATCCTACAAACACTACACAAACACAATCCCACAGACACTGCACAAACACAATCCCACAAACACTACACACACAATCCCACAAACACGACACAAACACAATCCAACAAACACTACACAAACACAATCCCACAAACACTACAAAAACACAATCCTACAAACAAAGCATAAACACGCTCCCACCAACACTGCACAAAGACACTCACACAAACACTGCACAAACACACTCTCACAAGCACACTCACGCAAACACTGCACAACACACTTACACAAACAACGCACACACGCACTCACACAAACACATAACAATCACACTCCCAGAAACACTGCAGAAACGCAATCCTACAAAGCCCGCACAAACACACTCCAACAAACACTCCCCAGACCAACTCCATCTAACACTTACAATCTCACTTTCTCACAAATACCGCACAAACACGCTCCCATGAACGCAATCCAACAAACTCCACATAAACGCACTCCCACATACTCAAAACAAACGCACTCCCACAAACATCGTACAAATGCATCCCACAAACACCTCACATACGCAGCCCTACAAACTCCGCATAAATGCACTCCTACAAACACCACACAGACTTACTCTCACAAAAACCGTACATACATATACACACACTCGAACAAACACCGCACAAACTCACTTCCACAAACTCCAAACAAACGCACCCCGACAAAGAAATACTATCCCATAAACACTGCACAAGGCACTCCAACAAATACCGCGGAATCGCCCACAAACACTTGCACAAACGAACTTCTACAAACAGAGCACACACAAACTGCTACAAACACCGCACATACACACTCATAGAAAACACCACACAAACGCACTCACAAACACAGAAAAAACGAACTCCCACAAACACCATACATATGGATTCCACCAAACACGGCATACACAAACTCCTACAAACACCACACAAACACACTCCTACAAACACCGCACAAACGCACA
The DNA here is from genome assembly GCA_905116865.2 of Candidula unifasciata. Lineage (NCBI taxonomy): Eukaryota > Metazoa > Mollusca > Gastropoda > Stylommatophora > Geomitridae > Candidula > Candidula unifasciata. The sequence goes on along the minus strand of CAJHNH020001548.1, from coordinate 4,031 downwards.
TCTACAAACACAGCGCCCACTGACTACCATAAACACTGCACAAACGCACTCCTACAAACACGACACAAGCGCACTTCCACAAACATCTAATACGTATAACAGCCTGCGACGCTTCTCCCATTGGGGTATTTCTAGCTAAATAAAAAAAATGGACGCTTATTTACGATCAGTTTTGTTACGACGTTTCATAAATAACTCCTTTTCGTTTTTTTTAACAGAAAAACGAAAACTGAGGATCCAGCGGCGCTCCACTAATAAATATGTTCACTTCAAATTCTGGCAGTCAATTTTTGGGGGGATGGCAACAGATACAAACTTCTTTTCATTTGCAGCCAGCTGTTGAATATGTGTTCGTTTGCTTGTATGGTATGTGTGAGGTGGTGGGGGTAGAAGGAAGGAAGTAGGTTGTCCCACTTGAAGAAACGCCTGATAAAATCTGCGTGTTCAATGTTCCGTGTAACGTGAAGTTCCGTTAACTTTCACTCACCATCTTTTAAGGATTTATTTTCTAAAACTGCTCAACTTTTGCTGTGATTTCTGAGCCAGGTTTTGACAGAAGCGTGTGCTAAAAAAGAACGTAGGCAATTTTTTCCAACCAGAAGTAGACGGCTTGTACTAGAATGTGGAGTAACGAAGTTTGGCACAAGCTTTCAGAACATCCCGCCACGAATCATTGGCTAGAAGCATTACCCGTAAAACCTAGGGAATGTATTAGCGTGTGCATACGGGGCGCCGACACCAAGACAGCATTGGAAAAGAGGAAAGAGGGGAGAGGGGATAGAGAACTTAAGCCCCTTCACACATTTTCTGGAGGCGTGGGGGTGAAGGGACAAGTAGCATAATTAGGGTGACCATATTATCTTGAGATAAAAACAGGACGCCCCACTAAAATTTTGAGCGGAAAATTGGACTTCTTTTGGTCTGAGTTCACGCCCGGGGGGTGGGCAGAAAAACCACATATCCCCCAGATTTACGGTATCTATCCAGGAATCAAAGCCGAAGGGTTGCGATATCCATAGTACCGAGCCAAAGGTTTACAACTCATGGTTTCTGGATCAATTCTAAAAGAAGGAAAAAAAGACAGCATTGTAGTTTCACAAAACGCATCTTATGTACTAGATATTTCTCATCTGCACCAGTCAACATATTTTGTAAATTTGTGTGGTACTTTAATTTTATACCATCTCGTCGGCGTCGTGATTTCGTAAGGAATTCTTAGGGATTCCTATAGGTTTTCCTGGACAGTACCATATGGGAAGGGAGGGGGGGGGGTCGTACTATGGCTAGTGTTATGAACAGCGACTATATATATATATATAAAATATAGGTCTAGCCCTATATGCCCTATTCTAAGCCTAACCCTAACCCACCCCCCCCCTCCTCCCCACCCTCCTTTTCCCCTACACAATAGGACGTTCTAGAGATTTCCCAACCAAATCTTGAAGCCGACGAGAAGTGGTCGCATAAAATTAAAGTACCATTTGTTCATCTCAAGTTAAGTCAAGCAAACTAAGTCAACACACCAACACAAGCTACAATCAATGTGGTGTGTTGTATCTGGACCCTGTATACCCATGCTTTTGTTGTCACCATTATAGCTTCAGTCAGGCATCAGCTATGGTCTCCTGGGACTGAAGGAGTGAAGTGTTTGATGATGATCATGATGATGATGATAATGATGATGAGTATTATGATGATGAGGAGGAGAGGAGGATGACAATAATGTGTTGAATGACAAAAACATAGTAAAAAGTAAGAGAAGGATCCTTTCCCCCGCCTTCAAGCGTTTTGTGCAATAGTGCTTAGACCTATTATATTTTATAGAGAAATCGGCACACAATGGGTGATGTGGTCAGCATCACGGCTGCCGCTTTTGCTTCCCATGACTGTACCTGGTACCCACTGAAGCCAAGGTTTTTTTTTTTTTTTCAGGGGGAAAAATTTCGTCACGAAGTTCTGACCCTCAGGCTAGCGTCTAGCTGTTACAACACGATGGTCCCTAGATAAATATATATAATGATATAATCGAAACAATATGGTACATATAAACAGTCGAAGTCTGTGGCTTAGGCGTTGCGAACGCGATTCGTAATGCCGGGGTGTTGGGTTATATCCCAGCGGCGGGTGATTTGCCAGCAGGCCGTCTTGCGTTGCTTTCAGCAGTGCAGTGGTACCGAGAGTCGAACGTTCGGTAAGCAATGGCAAACCACTGAACGTTAGGGAAAAATCCTAAAAAGCCAAACAGTGCTGGAAGTCGCTGTGGCAGAGCGGCTAGACGCTCGTCGGAGATCGGAAGGTCGTGGGTTCGCTCCCTGGCGGAGCCGGACTTTCTTCAAAAATGACCTTGGTTTCCAGGTCGACCCAGCCTTGAGTGGATACCGGGTGCAGTCCCGGAAAAGTAAAGGCGGCCGGCGTTATGCTGACCATATCAACCATATTGTGCGGATTGGTCTATAAAATATAGGTCTAGCCCTATATGCCTTAAGGCGTGGAAAAGGGTCCTTTACTTTACTTTACTTTCAAACAATGCTGGGTTGATTGCGCTGTCCTGTAAAGGATACGCAACTAACTGATTTGATTTGGTTTGATTCAAGAACCGACGTCACAGCACTCGGGGCATTCCCATAAGCGCTCCGTCTCCATCTTCAGCAGCCAAAGAAGAGTTCCGATACTAATGGTGCCAGTAGCATTCCGATTAAAAGTCTGTCTTGCCTTTCCTCTGAACCTCGAGCATCTCTCGTCCCTCCCCGCTGCATCAATCTCATTAGACTGTGGTGATCCATCTGCTCCTCCGAACTGTACACGCTCCCCCACAAGGCACTAACCTATGCAACTAACTTTAACAAACAAATATCTAAACTAAAGATATAACTTCTTTCTATACATGGTTTGCAGTTCAACCTTTTTACAAATTAGGGACCCTAAAAAGGTTGCGAGGGGGGGGGGGAGGGGGACTCATAGTGCTTAAGCCCCAGGCATCATCACCCCTGTAAACATCACATAACAGCTACTCGTTTTCGCCAAGAAGACAAGAAGATAGGACAGGAATAGACACACCAACATGCCGCACGCAATCAACACAGGCTAATGAGGTAAAGCAAGACTCTTTTTCTTCGTTCACCGGCTGTAAGCTCCGATGGAAAGTTTTGGTTGTTTGCCCATTTGAACTTTGGCTTTGTGCCAGGGATTGAGTTTTTGCATATAAATCCGTTTTACCTGCTTGTTTTGGTTGCTTATTGCCGCCAGGGCAGATGCACTCTGACTTCAAAGCAAGCCCCCTTCCCAACTAGTCGACTACTACGACATGCTTGTTGGGGATGCAGTGGGTCTATTCTTGTTTTCCTCACAATAAAACCACGAAACCCACGCGGGGAGCGATGGTAGCCCGAACCTGGTGGCTCATACATCCTGGGGTCTTTCCCCCCCCCCCCTTTTTCCCTCCCACTTTCTCAAAAATGACCGGTGGTTGGAGGGGGGGGGGGGGGGGGGGGCTGGGGTTGGTTCGAGCCTGCCTAACAATTTTTGTAGGGCTTGGCCGAGGAACCCCCCCCCACCCTTCCTCTCTCTCTCTCTCTCCATCTCCTCCTCTCTCTTCTCTCTCTCTCCTCTCCTCTCTCTCCAATCTCTCTCTCTCCTCTCTCTCTCTCATTTCCCGCCCTTCCTGTGAAAAGTTTAAAAGAGCTAAGAACCACATGTAATTCTGCCAGTTACTCTCGTTTTCTTTAGGATTTCTGTGTTATTGTGTTTGTTTTTTTTCCTCGCTCGAACTGTGTTTCCCCATGGAGTAGTTTTAATATACGGTATTGATTATGTATATTTTATAGCCTATTGGTACGACCGTCCGTGGCTTTAGGCGTTGCGAGTTCAACGTAACGAGATCAACACCCACTGCTGGCTGTGCTGATTTTTATCATGGTATGATGCGTCGCAGGTTCACCCAGACTAGATTGGGTTTCCCTGGGAAAGCAAAGACGGCGGAGTATGACTGACATTAACCCACCTAGTTTTAATTGGTCTGTAAAAAGATAGTG
>CAJHNH020001547.1:0-160757 GCA_905116865.2 Candidula unifasciata | reverse complement strand
AGAGGAGGAACTTTGTCCATGGCCTTACATGGAATCAACATAGGTTGTGATTCCAATGCTGCCAAATAGGACAACAGAACACTCGTCTGGAAAGATGCCAACCACAGCATTAACTTTGCAAAGTAAATCTGTGTGTCCATTTTAGGTTGGGTTTACATGGAAGCCCACGTTACCAAAACCAATCTTGGTCTTTAAGGGAATTCAAACATGTCAGACAATAGGCTGGCAGGCAAGCTTGTTAGAAACTGCATGAACAAGTGACTCAAATACAATAGTGGTGCATACTGAGATAAAAAAAAAAGTGAGGGATGCTCACCTTTTGGCCCAAAGGTCTAGAGATTAAATCCACATCAAGGCAGATATCTATACACCACCCCCCCCCCCCCCTCCACCCCCCAAAAAATATAGACCCTGGCTTCCAGGTAGACCTAGCCTAAAACAGTTACAGGTAATGACCCAGGAAATAAAGGCGGCCAGTCTTATATTAACCACATCACCCACTGAGTGCTGACTTCTTTTTCTTTTTCTTCTCTTTCATCTTGTACCTCATCAAAGTGTCGGGGTGATATGTAACATTGGTTGATGAGCTTTGTGAAGAGCACTATTAAGACTGATGTTCATTTTTGTAAGGCTGTTCTTAATGCCATCACTCCATATTTTCTTAGGTCTTCCACTCGCTCTATACCCGTTGTAATGTTTTAGTGTGGCTCGCTGTGGCAGATAATACCAGGGGGCATTCTTTTTAGGTGTCCAAACCATTTCATTCGTTGTTTTTTTGATGACCTTTAAGACTGGCTTTATTCCTAGCATTTGTCTGATTTAGTGATTTCATATTCTGTCTTCCCTTGAAACTCCTGCAGCTCTTCTGTTGTCACAGTTTTACATTAATTGAAGAATGTAAGTGTCCACGTTTGGCACTAGAGGCCCAAAAAAAAAAAACGTTCTGAAATTCTCCATTACTTGATTAGCTTTGGCACATCTTAAGCTAATTTTTCTGTCCAGTTTTCTGTTGATGTGAAAATTACACCCAAATTCCTAAATTCCTCTGTTTGTCTTAGGGTGTTGTTTAAAAAAAAAATTTTATTTCTAAATTGTCTTTCTGTCTTCCTATCACCATTGTCTCTGTCTTCATAGTGTTCATTTCCATATTATATTCTTCCCCTTTGTTACTAATTTTATTTAGGTGGTTCTGTAGGCATTCCATACTTTTTGCTATGTGCTGACTGGTCTATAAAAGTATATGTTTAGCATTATATTTCTGATGCCTAAAGGATGAAAAGGGCGACCTTTGTTATTTTTAAAAACTATAAATTACAGATATGAAACTAAAGATCGCAACTTTGTTATCATTTATTACACAGACTCACATGAGGAGTAAAACAAACAATTAAAATACTCTCAGTAATACACACAAGAAAATATAAAACATGATGTTTGGGATTTTACTATCATTTATGTGTTCACATTTTACCAGACTTGAAACATGTGTAAATTTAAGCAAAGTTCCTCATTTATAAAGGAAAGAAAATATGTAACAGTCGAATGCCCCTCCCCCCACCTTTCTTCCCCTAAATAACTGCAATTAGGAAATCACAGAATGTTTAACTGGAATGGTAATGAGATATGAAAGTCAAGGGACTATAACAATGCTCTTTGTTGAGTCTAAGTCTTTCTGAAGAACCAAATCGGGAGCCTTGTCTAGAGGAACCTTCAGCACATCATTACACCTGAAACAAATAAAAAAAGAATAAATATTCAAGTTCAAGATTGGGCTACCAATGATAATTTTACCATACAAAGGGCTGTTTGACTCCATTAACAACACTACAGTAATCTCAATTCATACACAGGGCTGTTTGACTCCATTAACAACACTACAGTAATCTCAATTACCAGCTTCGTTACTGTTGATGTAAATTCTGCAGTAATGCTCCTGATGAGAGACAGTGAAATATATCGTTTGATCTCTAATATTTAAACTGTTTTTTAGCAGGACTGACACTGCTACTGCTACAGATTTACCCATCACCGAAATTTGTACCTTCATCAAATAGAAATAAGTATGAAATAAAGAAACAATTTTATTTCTCTGTGATTTATTGTTTATATGATACTTATGGAAGGCCCATGCAAAATTTCATACAGATCAGACCATATGTAGATATCTTTAAACATTAGCAAAAACTTTTGATTTTCCAGCTTGTTCCCTCCCCTTAACAAAGACCAGCAACTTGCCTTCACTAATGTCAAACAGTTGAAAGTACAGATGATTCAGTCTACAAACAAATTTGTTTTGGTGCCCTAGCACAATGCAAGAAATAATGTAAAAAACAATAAGTCATATTGAAAGTACCAGGTCTGACTTTGGAGTAGCATCATGCCATATGGGAGTTACCAGGGGATCTGGCCGCTGCTCAACACTCAGGGGAAAGGCAATAGGAATATATAATCAGACAGTTACTAGTACCATCGGAATTGGAACTCTTAGCTAGCTGCTAAAGATGGGATGGAGTGCTAATGGGAGTGTCTCAAATGCTATGATGTCGATTCTTAATTCAACATTCAACATCATGCCATAAATAATGTAACTACATGCAGTCTGTCTAACTAAGAAGTATTATATTCAGCTGTTTTGCTCTGACAGCGGCAAATATTAAAATATTACCCTGTGCAGTTTGTGGCAACTGTACTAGCCATGCGGCCTTAAATTCTTGGGCTCCAGGCCCTGCTGTCTAACATCACCCCTAAAAATAGGAAAATACTGAAAGTAAATTAAAGTGAAATAGTGAGAGACTGTTCATGCCAGTAGCACACTGGGCATATGGTGCTAGTTTCATATTTTTTCTTCAGATTAATCAGCACTCAATGGAAGATGATTGAACATCATGCTGGCTAACTTGACTTCTCTGACAGTGTGTGAAAAATTATTTTGTGTTTTTTGTTTTTGTTCCCTTGGACACGAGTGGATACCAAGCATCAGTATGCCAAAACTGCAGGTATTCACACGGATATACTGTCTGGGATAAACAGAAGTGCGAGGGAATGAAAGATAAGATTTTCTGGGTACAAAAGCAACAGCTACAGAAAAACTTGTACTGGACAATGGAGATATTCTGAAGACCATATATATAAACGAATGTTGATAGAAAACTCGAGATTAAATAAAATAATTTGTGTAAGAATGTGTGAATGCGGTATTATAAGTGGATCCGGCAAGGATGAGAATTTGAAAGTACGAGAATGATGTGTAAAATCAGTGTGCTACGGGAACAGTTAGCATCTGCCCCTAAAGACATTTGCTGCAGGAGATGGAGCATCAATGGGTATGTCCGGTGTGCTAAGATGTTGATGATTAAATCAGTCATCAGTAAAACTGAAGTGAAATCTTCTGTGACTGAAAAAGTTAGATAAGCAAATGTAATCTGTAACAACAACAAAACTTACTTAAAATCTCCACTGTTCAGACGATCCATTAGATCCCTGAGTATATCTGGCAGTGCTAAGGAAAAGATGTTGCTTTCATATAAAGAAAATCTAGAATATTTAATTAACTGTATTATGAAATCTGTACTGGATCAGAAAAATAAAGAATGATTGAAACAATCACTTAAGAGCTTTAAATCTTAATTTTCTGGTGATGCTTGTGCAAAAATGAAGGAATTTATGCTGAATAGGATACACTGAGAAAACCTGATAAATGGAATCACCGTAATTCACGGAGCAAAAGAGATACAATAATTCCTAAAAATACACAGAGAAGAATAAGATAAAGGGGACAGTGAGAGAACTGCAAGAAATGGCATGAACTGACTTAGGATTTATTTACTAATGGGTGATAAAGAGCAGAAAATAAAGAAAAAATTGGAGTAAGAAGAAGAAGAATGAAATCTTCACACTGATAAAAGTAAATCTATGACTGATAATGCGGTACTGAGTTAAAGTGCCATTTATTTTCTATGCAACAATCAAGGAAATCATAGGTAGCCATTTCTTTACCTATTGTCCAGCTTTATTTCAAGGGCATCAATTTTACTCTTTAAATTCTCAATATTTTCAGGTCAGTCTGCAAACTTGTATTTTAGTGCCCGAAAATTGTGCAGAATGATTTTACTCTGTTATTTATTTCAGCATATTAAAAAATAAGCATGTCATGCTTACCTAACAAAATTAAGGACGTGATAAAATGTTTCTTCTTCCTCCTCTTCTTGCTTCTTCTTATGCTGATGATACTCCTCTTCCCTCTTTTTCTACTACCTTATAACCTCACCTTCCCCAGATGAGTTCAGGCCCACATGGGGGAGAGGGAGGGAGAATGGATCCATAGTCCTCTAATAAACGACATAAAAGATGACTAATTAGGGATTGGCTGAAATTACAGGCCAAAAGGCCAAGATTTTTCAGCCAAGCTGTAAACCCCAGCATAACGTGCCTAATGAAGATGAATAACATATACAGACTGTTCATCCCTTGCCTTTAACTGCACAAGTAAACAAAGTTTTCAACAAGGAATGAGACAAGCAATATGGTCCAACCAAACTACTTATTTTAATTTTAATGTTGACAGGAACGTTTTTGATAGCATGTTCATTGCCCCCCCCTCTCCCCCACCCAATGTTATAATATCTTTAAACCCAGACAATATAACTGTCTATAACCTTTGTTTATTTGGAAACATGGTAGTACAAATAATGGGCACCATGAAACATCCTACGAAGAAAAGGTACCCACATTATTATCATCATGTCATACTGATGACAGAGTGTTGTCAAACTTGCAACTTCTTCTTCTTTCCTCTACTCCTGGAATGCCCCACAGCACCAGGGCAGGATGAGATTCCCGGAACGGGCCTTTCTGTTCCCTTTGTATAAAGAACTTTTCAGTGTCTCTGATATTTCTGCGGTCTATATTCTGCATGGTCAACCTCTGGCTCTGTTACTGGTGTATCTGTATAACACTGCTCTAAGTGGTGCCCTGTCTGATGCCAATCTTGTTGATTTGTTGCCTATCTATAAAGTTCAGTATTGGTTTTGTGCTGACTCTCCTCCTGACTTGCAACATATGCCAAAGACACTTCAAGGATCAATATAATTAATTTAGACTTTTCATCTAAATGAAGAAGCAATGATTTTAAAAAGGGCTCTCCAAGTGGGTTCTGGGGCTACTGGTTGCGGGGAGGGGAAAGACTAATACAGACCTACTGCCCCATGACCATGTCATAAAAGGCAACTAATTAGGGGTTGTTTCTTTTGAAAGTCAGAGTGCAGACAGGAAGGAACCAACAGTCTGCACATAAATAAGCCAGATCTGTAGCATGGATGTGTATGCAAAACTCAAGTCCATATGTCAATGAGCAAATAGAATTGTCTGCTGGAATTTACAGCCTCTCTTCCATCATGATAATTTTAGCCTCTCTTTCACCAAATGAAGTAGGAAAAAAATAAAAAGGGTAATAACAGAAATGACACACACGTTAGTGACTACTAAAAAGGTTATTTTTAAGTGATCATCAAAAAGATACGTTGGTAGCGGCCATGTTGAGCTCTCATCAACGTCCATGCAGGGGGAAACAGGAAACAAAGTGAAGCCCCTCGCAACAGCAACTGTTGACTGTCTGGAGGATCCAGCTGTTGAGAGCACATTGTTCATTTCATAAGCAACAAGCAGAGAATACAATGTTGCTACAGGTATTCACTAATGAAACAAAATATTATATTAACAAGTTTTTTTAACTTATATTTATGAAAACTGACTAGTTTTTTCATTCTGTCAGACCAAGAAAACATTGGTGAGATAATATATAGACAGACCTACAAAAACTTGGTATCGCCAACTGGAAAGTGAAGCCAGTTAGACAGATGAATGGAGGCATGTAAAATCTGAAGCAAAAAACCTCAAGGGCTCAGAAAGATGAAAAAAAAAATAATAATAACAATAAGAAGAAGAAAAAGATATCATCGACTGTAAAATCCTTTCTTTAGTTTATCAGAAGAATGATTCATCTTCAGACAGTCCACACCACATGGCTTTAATTATCATGTCCATTCACAGACGTCAGACTTGTGTACTGATAATATTTTCCGGTATCGATTTTTATCCACGACATTATGCCAGATAAACAAATATCCACTCCCCCTCCTTAACTTTCCCGTAGAAAAGGAATCAACTATCGTTAATAACAAATCTAATAACGCAAATAATCCAATATCAGTTACTACATTTACAGACTGATTGTGTGACTACTCTGGAAAGTATTTGTTTTAACTCTTAAATCCACTGTCTGACACTCAAGTTGTTTGATCCCATGCATTCATTAAAGTAAGGCTGGTGTAGAGGCATTCCTTCAAACCCCTGGCCATCTCTATAAGGAATTAACTATATTTTCAAAGGGTTAAGAATTAGGCATGAAGGCACATCTTACATTCTGTCTTTCTGTCCTTATTCCTTAAATAAATTACTCCATTCATACATCACTTCACAGATAATAATAAACAACATCTAAATCTTATTTTCAAATGCTGCTTGTTCTCAAATTTTAAAGATATTAATACTAAGTTTAATGTCTGTAATAAATCTAAGGGAAATATCCAATATTCTCAAAATACTATTATCCTTTAAGGGGGTATATTGCCTGTAATGAGATAATATTCAGATAGTCTCAAAATGGGTGTATTGGGGTTAGCGGCATTTCTGATTCACTGTGGAGTATGCTAAGCTTGTCTAGGTCTATCTTAGGTTTCAGGATATGTGATATGTTTAGGCGTTTTATTATAGACGTCTATTATCTTTCTCTAAGCTCAGAAACCAGTGAGGTAATAACAAGTGATGTTTCACATCTGGGCAGAGATGCCAATCTCTGGAACATTGGCCAGACTGAAGATTTAGTTAACGAACAGAATCTCCATACCAGTCATCACCTAATTATTCAAGAATTTGGCAGTTTATGAAAAAGTATTTAAGTGCATCATACAAATGACTAAGCATGCAGATCCCAAAATTACAAGACAAAGTTATCCTGTTTACAGTACCATAAAAGAAATGTTGGAAAAAAGAAAAAATCAAATACTCGTGATTGTAACAGAAGTATTGGATGCACACAGTAAAAGACTTTAAAAAAACACACACTGAACTGAGAACAGCAACTCTAAGTCTTCTTGATTTTAAACACACACTTCAATATTGGATGGATATATATATATATTATATATATATACTACATATATGTGTGTGTGTTTGTATATATATATATATATATATATATATATATATATTAATATATATATCATATATATATATATATATATATATATATATATATATATATATATATATTATATATATATATATACAAACACACACATATATGTATGTATATACACACACACACAGATGGTTCAACACCGAATGATACAATAAATTAAGGGGCCACTGCTGTATATAGAAAATACAAAATAGCCAGATAAACTCAGAACTGTACTTTAATAACTTTACCTGCAAATTTGTCTGTGCAGTAATCCATTTGCCAGCAAAGCCTAGGCAGGATATTATATCATGCTTATGTGGAATGTTGCGCAGGTTTCTTTCTCCCATTAAATCTTTGTCTTCTTCACTGGTAAACATTCTCACTGAATTCAAAAACATTAGTTGTTGCTTGTTAGTTCATCTTTCAAGCAATGTTCCAGATAAAATAAAATGTGACTAGAAAGTTCAACAGAGGGAGTGGAAAAAAAAATACATGCACAAATACAACCGGAAATTTTGACCAAAGTCTTTATCAACAGAGCGCTAAATACAGCATAAAACGTGAATGGTAAACTCAATGGGCAAGACAACAAAGCATCATGTTCATTATTATAAGGTATTACCTTAATTCAAAAAGCAACTTTAAAAAAACATTTATTTTTCAAGTGTCTCCCTTCGAGATTTGCATTCTGTAGGTATGAGAATCAAACACTACAAATCCCAGAAACCCTCTTCAAGAGTATAGCCATATAGTACAGTTACGCTGGGTAACCACAATACAGTTGCAAAGTAACCTGCAGTCCGGCATTGGTGGTTTGTGTGTGTGTGTGTAAAAACAACTGAGTGAGTGAGTGATGTTCAAACTCTTCAGGCAATTAACACCCAGCGACACATGGTCATATCCGATGTGCAATGAAACGATCTCAAAAATGAATAACGAACTCTCAAAAAGTTATTATCAGGATAATAAATAACCCTACACCAGGGGCCACAATTGTGAAAAGTGAGATCGTCACAGGCCAGAAGCCCCAGCCCAAGTATAGAAAGCTTATTAATACAGTACAATTAGCAAGGATCTGTGGGCCACTTGCTAGGGGTCTGCAGGCCAGATTTGGCCTGTGAGCCAAAGTTCTGCATTCAGGTCTTTCTTGATCTGCATCTTCTCCTCTTCTGCTCTACTGGTTTTTATACACTGCCATTTTTCCTTTTATACACAAGTTCCTTTCTGCTAGTATACAGTGCCATACTTCTTTTATAATAAGCAGCCTTAAAAATAACTATCACCTTTACATTCTACGTGGGCTCTGTGGCTAAGTTGATGCAAACCCTTAGTAATGCCGGGTTCGATCCCAGCTGCGGACCATGCGCCTTGCGTTAGTTTTGACAGTGGTATCAAGAAAGCTGACCGTCCAAAAAGCAATGGCAAACTACTGGACGTAAATTTGCCTAAAACCACACAACAGCCAGGGGCTGTTGGGGTTGGTTCTGCAACGTCCTGAAAAGGATACACAACTAACCTACATTCTACAATAACACTATTTCTTTACATTACCTCCTTTATCAATAACACAGTCAACACCGATGCCCCCTGTTTCTTCCATCACAGCACTGGCCAGGATGTTGGTGCGCTGTGTCAGTTCAATAAGCTGAGCTGTAGAAAATATGACAAAGTTGACAGCAAATACAGTTATTTACTTATAAGATATCACTTTTAATCCATACAGAGGGGCCCATTAGGTGTGGGTCAAGATCAGCATGGGACATAGCACAAAGGATGGGGAAAACAATAAAAGAGGATAGCCGGTGCTTGCCAGACAGCCACAGAGAGCATGACCATGGAGATAACCGCTGCTTCCAGAGCACTCATACGGGTTGCAGAACAAGTGGCCACACATGTGGTAATCATTTCAGACTGCATGAACATGCTTCAGGTAATCTATGCTCTGAATGGGTACAAAGCATTCGGTAGTCGCAGTTAACATCAGTCATTTGGATAAACACACATGGTCACACTAGAGTAAATGGTAATGAAAGAGCTGACCAGCTGGTAAGTAATCGCACCGATGCGAATGGGAAAAAGCATGGACAGAGTTGATATCATCATTGCTGTACAGACTGGGCTGGGGGATAATGGCAAATCTATGATGTTAACACAACTGCGTGACCGAGGTGTTAAATGCTTGGTGAAGCACGTCTATGCCGTCTTTGAGGTAAAGATAGGAGACGTTATAACCAACTCCTCATGGGAACAAACAGTAGAGTTACCTTGGAGTGGCCACTGCATCATACTACTGAGCCCGCATGGGGATGACTAATGTGCAAAAAACTGTGATAACATAACAAACATCATTTTAATGTTTAAATTTATACTAACAATTAAATCTGTCATTAAAAAAAAAAAAAAAAAACTAGGAAATGTGTTGTATCACATGCAGTGGTGCATTTAAAACCAATAGCTCTTATTTTTATAACTCCTGGAACTGTTTCTCACAGTTTTACCAACCTAACCCATTTTCGTTATCACAACAAACAGTTTTTCCCCATGATAATCTGACCATTGTGATGCTCTTTGCTTCTCTTTGGCTGTGATGCTCTTAGCCTGTCCTTAAACACAGTGTTCCTGGTTTCTCTTTCACTTTGGTGTTCTCAGCTCCTCTTTCACTGTGGTTTTATTGGCCTCTCTTTCACCATGGTATTCTTGGCTTGTCTTTCACAGACCTGTACTTATCTTACCCTGTCTTTTAACATGGTGTTCACAGTCTCTCTTTCACCATGGTATTCTTAGCATCTGTTTAACTGAGGCATTAGTTTGTTCTTACTGTGATTTTCTGCATTTCTTTCTCACCATGGTGTTTTTAGTCTCTCTTTAACTGAGATGCTCCTAGGTTCTCTTTCACCATGATGAAGCAGATTACAAGTATAATATTTCCCACAAACTTGAGGAACTTAGAGTCTTTGCAACCTACTGGTGCCCTCGTATAAATGTTTTTTATGGTTAATGTTTGGAAATAAGGAAACTGAGGAAATAATACTTCTTCTTCTTCTCTTCTCACGAGTGCAACTGCTCATCTGTTAGTGACTTCTGCTAGTCACTAGTGCTACCATCCATGATGAACTGCATTTCTAATGTCGGACTGTTTATGTTAGCACTTCGGATGGCTACCGTATGCTTTTAATGGGTGTGTATGCTAGTGCATATGCTGACCCAAGGGACTGTGATAAACATTCTGTGTGTTTTTCGTTGGCACAGGAGCGGAGCAACTATGGGGTGACCCGTTTGCTATGAAGCTGAAACTAAGATTACCAGATCTTCTCTTCTTCTTCAGCATTCCGAGCCCTTGAGGTTTACTGCTGCAGACATCACTGGCCCCCACTAATCTCTCTGGTTGGTCTTCTCTTTCCAGCTGGTGACACCAAGTGTTTACAGGAAGTAATACACAATGTTTAATTATCGTGGAAGCCTAGCCTTCTTCAGTTATGGGAAAATGGTAGGTTTTGTGCATATGCTGTGCAAGTTTCAAATCTCTCGGAAGCTGGATTTTGTAAACAGCAGGGGATACCCTGGATGGATAATATAAAACCATTTATTGAAGATGTATGTGTGTCTTTATGTTTTTTGATGTTTGCACAATCGCTGTCACATTCCTCTCTTTAACAGGACAGACCCCCCCCCCCTCCCCCACCTCCCTATGGTTGTTTCCCTACCACCTGAATAATATGACACCTTAATAATATTAAAGTGCACATGGTGCGTTTCTTAGGACCGAAAGAGTTAATGTTACCGAGTCTTACAACAATCACCTTAAAGTACTGAATGCCAGCAGTATGTCTTACTAACCTACAGGTGGTTTCAAGCTCTCAAGAAACTGTCGTTCAGACAAGGTTCTGTAAGTTGATAACACCTACAGAATGAAAAACAAGCATGCTGGTCACTGAATTATCATAGCCTCCACTTTGTGCAATATGAACTGATAACAATGTGCAAACAATCATAATAACAAGGTAGTTTGTACAATAAAGAACTACTGAAAGTACAATAAGGAAAATTATAACTGTTGATACAAGAATAATTATAAGGTACTTTGTAAAAGTAAGGGACCCTTTTCCACACCTTCAGGCATTTTGGACATTTAGTACTAGACCTATATTTTATAGACCAATGTGGCCAACATCATGCTGACTGCTTTTATTTCCCAGAACTTTACCTAGTACCTATCTAAGGATAGGTTGACCTGGGAGTCAAGATCCTTTTTTTTTCCAAAGTCTAGCTCTGTTTGGATTTAAACAAATGACCTTCACATCTGCAGGTGAGCATCTAGCCAATGCACCATGGCAACTCTAAAGGTACTTTGCGCAGTACTATCTATTCATACAAGCAGCTCCTGTGTGGGTTCTGAGGCTTCAATTTTGGAGAGAAAAAAAAAAAGAAAGAACAAACTGACTGCCCTCTCATAAAAGGCAAATAATTAGGTCTTTGCTGAAATCAGTTGTGTTGGGCTGAAAGGCAGATATCGCAGTCCAGCTGTAAACCACAGTTTAACAAGCCAGCCACCCTTTAAAGGGGCGAACAAAGAAGAAGAATAAAATATAAGCTGCTTATTTGTACAATGAGAAAATATACTTTTGCTGAAATAATACAAGAATAAACATACACTACACTGTATAGTAACTAAAGACGCATCAATTCAAAAAAGAAATTATAAACTACTCTGTACAGACTTGTTCAAATAGGAATTACAAGCTACTTTGTACGACTTGTTCAAATAGGAATTATAAACTACTTTGTACAGACTTGTTCAAATAGGAATTATAAACTACTTTGTACAGACTTGTTCAAATAGGAATTATAAGCAACTTTGCACAGACTTGTTTAAATAGGAATTATAAACTACTTTGTACAGACTTGTTTAAATAGGAATTATATACTAATTTGTACAGACTTGTTCAAATAGGAATTATAAACTACTTTGAACAGACTTGTTCAAATAGGAATTATAAGCAACTCTGTACAGACTTGTTTAAATAAGAATTATAAACTACTCTGTACAGACTTGTTTAAATAGGAATTATAAACTACTCTGTACAAACTTGTTCAAACAGGAATCATAAGCTACGTTGTACAGACTTGTTAAATTAGGAATTATAAACTACTTTGTACAGACTTGTTCAAATAGGAATTATAAGCTACTTTGTACAGACTTGTTCAAATAGGAATTATAACTACTCTGTACAGACTTGTTCAAATAGGAATTATAAACTATTTTGTACAGACTTGTTTAAATAAGGAATTATAAACTACTCTGTACAGACTTGTTCAAACAGGAATCATAAGTTACAATGTACAGACCTTTGCTCCCCAAGCCTGAGCTGCCTGAACCGTGAGGTAGCCTTGAGGTGAAGCTCCATCAACAACAAGCACTGTATCTCCTGCTGTTACATGACCCAGGTAATTAACTGCAGTGTAGGCAGCTAGTCCAGCACCGACTGAAGCTGCTGCCGTCTCGTAGCTCACAGAAGATGGCTTCTCAACTGTCAGATGGAAGAAAATAACACTGGTAATCTGAGTTTCAACTTCATAGCAAACAGGTCACCCCTATTGTTGCTCCGCTCCTGTGCCAACAAAAAACACACAGAATGTCCATCACAGTCCCATGTGGAAAGATTGACAGACTGCTGTCTCAGTATATCTACTAGCACACATGCATTAAAAGCATAAGGCACCCATTAGAAGTGCTAACACAAACAGTCCAACATTAGAAATGCAGTTCATCAAAAAACAGATCAGCAGCTGCACATGTGATAAATTTTAATCACATAAAGCACCACTTATTCTGTGGCAAAAGTCCACTCGTCATTTTCAGAATCTACAGATCACTACACTATACTGGTCAAAGTCACACAAAAACATTCCAAATTAAATCTGCAGCTCACAGTGTTGCGTCATGCACACAACTCAGTAGCTGGGCTTACAAAACTATATCCTTTCAGTCTACAAATGGGGAAAAATGCAACAGCCACTGTATGCCAGAAGCAAATATTTTCCACAACTAAAAAGAGCAAAATGCCTAACCCCCATACTGATTGGAAGCTCCTTGATATGAATATTAACATTGTACACTGACGTGCGTGAACATGCTTAACAGTCCTTGACATACCTGGGTTTGATTTCTGTGAAGGGTGGTTTAGAAAAAAATTGTTTTTGTGGTTTTCTTATTCCTAAAGATAGCAGAGTATATTATAGTTAACTTTCTTTGTGGAGACAGAACAACATTTATTTATTATTGACTGGAATTAACGAAGAAAGAAAAACTTTATCATAATGAGCAGGCACTGCATAAAGTTTACTAACTTTGCCCACTTAATGAAAAGTCTTTTGTGCATAATTAGCAGCAGCTAGCTAAAAATCAGCACCAAAAATCTCTTTCTTCTTTTCCCTCCTGAATTTCCTTGTGGCGTCTGGGCAGGAAGAGATCTCTGGAATGGGCTATTCTGTTCTTTGTATAAAGTACTTTTCAGTATCTATTACATTTCTGCGGTCCATTCTCTGCATGGTCGACCTCTGGCTCTGTTACTGTTGAACCAAATACAAGGGATTTTAAATATCTCCATATCAGCCAGTCTAGTGGACTTTTACCTTAAATGTCGCTATCAAGAATCAATTACATCTTTCCTCTGCTGTTACTGGCTGGTATTTTCCAATTTTTAAGCTAACTTTTCTATTCCTCCTCTTCTACGTGATCCATTTTAATGGTCTCTTCCTTAAAGTATTGCTAAACAATCTTTAACACCTGCATCCATTATTATCTCAGTTTGTTACTTCTAAGCCAATATTTGCAACAGTTTTATTAAAATTATCACCTCCACTGTCTCCTAGTCTTCATCATTTCATTAAGAACCATGCTAAATCATCAAATAAAATCATTCGAAAACATTAACTTACTGACATCAAACTGATTAAGCAGACAGTAGTCAGCACATCCTGTGGCTTTGCTGTCAAAAGGAACAATTCCTGAAATGAAATTGCACCAATTAAAATGTAACAAACTCCATCACTAAACTGACACAAAGTCCATCAATAAACCGATAAAAACAAAACACAAATAAAATGATACAAACTATATCACTAAACTGATGCAAAGTCCATCACTAAACTGATACAAAGTCCACCATTAAACTGATACAAAGTCTATCAATAAACTGATACAACGAAGTCCATCACTAAATTTCTTCTTCTTCTTTTGTTCGCTTGAAATAGATTATCTATATCTGCAATGTTGTCTCTAGTATGAACTTCACTGTCTTTTGTAATTCACTCAGCAACCCACAAAGTTGGCTTGCACCGGTGTTTTTCTTGGCCAAAAGTTTTGGGTTGATATATTTGGGACAGTCTTGGAGGACATCATCTGTTGTCTCAGGTGCTAGTCCACATGTGTACACAGCTGATTTGCCAATTTTAAATTTTGTGTACATGTGGTTGTGAAGTCGATTGTGTCCTGTTCTGAGGTGTGGAATAATAATTTGCTCTGGTCTGTCCATAAAATGGTAATTGTCTTGTGCCAGTTTTGGTGGTTTTCTGATTGATTTGATTATTCTCTTCTTTTGTTGATAAAAGGCTGGTACGTCAGGTTGTTCTTCATTTGCACCTTTCTTAGCTAGTTTATCAGCTCTTTTATTTCCAGGAACTTCACAGTGGGATGGTATCAACTGCATAGTTACCTTACATCGGCTGCCTAATTTGGAGAGTAGTGTTCATATACCAGGTAGTTTTCCAGATTGGAGTGTCTGAAGAACCGCTCTTGCATCTGTCAGAAATACCACTGGTTGTGAAATATGGTGTATATTTAGCAGCTTTTCTGCTGCTATTTTGATGGTTTGAACTTCTGCATCACTAAACTGATTGATACAAAGTCCATCAATAAACTGATTTAAAAAAAAAACACATAAATAAACTGGAAGAAACTCCAATAAATTGCTACAGCACTCCTGGCAGCATAGTAGTTGGTGTGTTGCCTGCCAAGACAGTGGTAGAGGCAGAAATATTTTTCTGACTAGGGCGACTGTTGTTGACCCATTTTTATAACAACTGGAAACCAGGCAATATTCTGAATGTTCTGGGAATAAAAGGGGGTAAGGAAGGGAACTGGCCACTCATACCCTATATACCATACATTATATAAAGACCCAACGCTTCAGACCCTCCCCAAGTGGGTTCCGGGGTCCCATTGTTGGGAATAAAGAAAAGACCCCTTGCCTCCCCCTCACCAACAAGCCTGTTGCAAAAGTCAATCAATCAGGGGTGTTTCCTCTGAAGGTTGAGTAAATCTGCCTGAGAGGTAAGGAGTCAACAGGCTGCATACATATAAGCCAGATCTGTGAAATATATGTGAATGCACAATACTAGTTCTGGAACAAGACTTAAGTCCAGAAGTGGATGAACAACCAAAACTTTCTATCCTTTGAGGTGGCAGTTTTATATTGTTCATGATAATGTCAGCCACTAGCTATGATGAGTGAACAGCAAGAACAGCTCGCATTAAGAAATAATTTGCAATAATTTGTGCCTAAAAGTGAAGATATATGCAACAAAATGAGCACAACTTACCAACAACAGCCATGCCTTCTTTATAAGCCTCTACTTTCTTGCCTACTTTTACAACATCTCCAGACACTTCATGACCCAAAGGACAACTTTTAAGGGATGCTGTCAGAAGCTGGTGGTATGCCTAAAAGAAGTACATTTAAATCAAGTGTGTTTTGCAGTCCTTGAGGAGATTAACTCTTTCAGTTCCAAGCAACTTGTGATGTGTTAACTGCTCATTCTTGGAAATCCCAAACACTGCATAATGTGTTCTGGTATTTTTCAACATTTTGCCAGATAATTCTGAAAAAAATCTTGGTACCTGTGGCCTATATGTAAGGATTTTGTTTCTATGCCTTGAAGAGTATTGGGCATAAGATGCTAGCTCCATATTCTTACAGCTGATTGACATTAAATATATGATATGGTAAAATTCCAACTGCGGCGTCCGTGGCTTAGGCGCTGTGAGTCCAACTCGTAATCTAACGTACAGCGATCGAAACCCACTGCTGGCTGTGCAGATTTTTATCACTGTATGGGGAGTCACAGGTCGACCCTGCCTAAAATGGGTATCAGGATGGCTGTCCTAGGAAAGTAAAGACGGCCGGCGTAATGCTGACCACATTACCCATCCAGTGCCGAATGGTCTGTAAAAATATGGAACGCTCTTCCCATATACCCGATACGCCTAAGGCATGAAAAGGGATCTTTACCTTTAATTTACTTTTACTAAAATTCCAACTATTACTTTCCAGAACATTTCTTAAAACGAAATCAAAAGTTAGGGCAACATGAAAACTTAGGTAAATTAACCAAAATATAATGCTAGAACTATTTCAAAAACTGCATTCAAATATTGAATTGATACATGGGTATCATCAATATCATCAAGTGTCTTCTTGACTGCTGTGGGCAATCATGCCTCTCCCCAATCTGCGATCTTTAACAGCATGTTTCCATTCATGTGTTGACATGATTCCATGCCATGAAAAAGGCTGTCAAGAATCCTCTTACACTGTCTTCCTCTGTCTCTTTTTTTTCCACAGATCTTTCCAGTGGCCTTCTTCTCATAACATCACCAAAAAAAAATAGCAACTGTCTTTTTCTGATGTTTGTGATAAGTTGTCTTCCAGCCTTCACCTCTTTACAAATGTCTGGGTTACTTTTTGCTGTCCTAGGATTTCTAAGGATTCTTCTGTAAAACTACATCGGATACCTCAAAAAATGTTCTGTCTTGTTTATTAATTGTCAAGGGTTCAAAGTCATATGTTAAAACTGTCTCCATAGAGCATGCAAGAATTCTTGTCCTTACCTCCAACGACATGAATTTATTGTGTAAAATTTTCTTGATTTGATAAAATGCAAGTTTAGCCTGTCTTTATTAATGTGTATACAGAACAGTAATAGAAAGCATGGTAAATGGAAGAAAAGGCAGGGGCTGACCAACATAAAAGTGAACATAAAGTAAATGAAAAGTAAAGGACCCTTTTTATGGCAGTCGTGCATCAGGCGCATGATGCTAGACCAGTCAGCACTTGGTGGGTGATGTGGTCAACATTATGTCCACCACTTTTACTTTCCAGGACATTGCCTTATTCCCATTGTAGGCCAGGTTGCTAAAAGTGGACAAATGCCATTAAAAAGACCCTGAGCATGAAATTGCATCTAGTAGGGCAAAACTTCACTGGCAATGGATTCTGGCAGGCCATGATGAAAGAAATGTTATGTCAAAGGCTGCCTTCACTATGATGATTTAATTTATACATAAATATACTCTCAGAACTTGACCAAATCATTGTGATCAGTACATTATACATTAATTTATGTGTGAATTTGCTTTAAAAAAAAAAACACATCTGACAAATGTAATATTTCAAAAGAAATATATTTAACAATAATATTAATGCAATTATTTGAAATAGATACAATCACACCACATAACATTGTAGACAGAAAATACACAGGTAGATCTATTAACACTTGGAAGCAACAGTTGGAAAAAAAAAAAGGCCAATCACAGAATTACAGAGAGGGAGGCAGACACCTCCAGCACTGAACATCAAAGGTCCGGAGTGCTATAGAAGAAGAATTAGACTACATAATGATCTTGTTTTTACATCAACAGAAGCTAATTACAGCCTTGTTATTGCTCACCTTTTCATTATGCAAATCCAAGCTACATGCTTTTACTTGTACTAAGATTTCATAAGGTCCAACTTCAGGGGTGTCTTGCTAAAAGAATACCATAATATTATTTTCAAAAAGTCAAATTAGCCAGAAGTGTACTATTTATGTTTATGTTTGTGACTGAATTAGCTGGTGAATCCTGATCACTCATACTTATGGCAAAGCCCATAATGATAACATGTGAAGAGAATAAATTTTCAGTTTTTACTGACATTCATGTCAAGAATTTCTATGAATATCAGTCTTGTCTTGTCTTGTGACAAGACAAGACAAGACTGATATTCATAGAAATTAACTATGATTCTTGACATTGCTAAAGCTTTATGAAAACAATCGTTTTTCATGGTGCTAACTATATGTATCAGAATATCCAAATGGATACAAAACATCAGCTGATAAATGCGCTATTTGCACCAATTTTGTGCTATCAATGCCAGATGTGGATAGTCCTTGAAAAACATGAATGCAAAATCATAACACGTGAGACGAGATGAATGAGAAATGTGGTGCAAAAAAAATAAAAGACAGAGCCATGAACGATAAACTTTAGAACAATTGTAGGTAATGACCAGTAAATGATTTCAAGGAACATCAAAGAACCAAATGGTTTGGTCATCTGGTTAGAATGGAACAAAATCAGCCAGCAGCTAGTGTGTACTTCATGAGAACAGCAGGCTACAAGACAAGAGGGTGGCAAAGAAAGAGATAAGCAGATGGAGTAAATTAGACACTAAAGAAATACAAAATCACACTAACACAAGCTATGCAACCAGCAAAAGACAGGAAACTACATCTAAGTTCTCTCTGTGACACTTCACAGAATAATCAATTGGACAAAAGAAGAAAAAGAACTACATGTTAAAAGAATAATATATTAATAATTATGACTTATTACATTAAAAAATATAATACACAAATCAAGAGCTACAGGTGTTTTTTTTTAAAACAGTGGCTGCACTAAGCTAGAAACATAAAAACAAATAAAGTGCAAGATTGCAATAAAGATGTAAACCAGAAAACTGTTTTTTTAATGCCAGGGAATTAAATGATAGTATACATAAATAATATAGAAGTACTATGAGTTTACAGTGTTCTGAGTGACCAAATACATTCTGGTCTGCACTGTAGTGCCAAGCCTTTTATATTGTCCTTTATCTGACCAGTAATTGTTGTTATTTTGTTTTAATGTCCCACCTCCCCTTCTCCATCCAGGACTGATTGCATTTGTAGGATTAACACCTTATGGATGAAAATCAAACAGGTGCAAATCCCTGAAATCCTGTTCAGTGATATAACACAGTTATATTGAGAAACTCTGTAGTTAACACCGTAACCTGTAGTCTGATAAAAGTTGGTTGTTCAGTTTACATTATTATATTATGCACTGACTGAATATTTATTTCTTTGCAACAATTCCAGAATTATGAGTTGGTCATATATATCCATCATCATCATCACCTACACTGAATGTTTGTGCAATAAATCTCCAGCACCATCTGTCCTCTATCCTCATGAATGCCATTTTTCAGTTCATTTCTTGATATTGTCTACCCACATGTAACATTGTTTTGCCTCTTGGAAACTACTCACCCTACACTTTTCCTGTAGAATATCCTTGAACATACATAGGTGAACACTATACAATCATCTGTTTGTGGGTTCTAAGGACCCATTCTTGGGTGAGAAAAGAGACTCACTGCCTCCAACAAATATGTCATAAAAGGCAACACAGTAGGGGTTTGCTGAAATTTAATATGCTGGGTCAAAAGGCACAAATATTGCAACCTAGAAAAAGATGTATATATAACCAATTCCGATTTATGGAAGTAAATTACAGAGAACATATTTGTGAGAAATTACTCGGGAATAATAGTTTTACAGAATAATGAGGTCGACAACACATGTGATGGACAGATGGGATAGCCAAGGCTGTAAACACAAGCATCTATGTAGCACATTCCAAGGTTCTCACCTGATACCTCTTCAAAACCTGATGCCAAAAGGCAACATAGGACTACTGAATAATAAGAAGAAAAGATGACAATACAATAGACAGATAAAATGCTTAAAGAAAAAGAAATACAATCCCCAAATTAAATTGGTTGCTCTCATCAGAAAAATAAAATCCGATCCACATTCACTGAGCACTGGGAAGGGGTTAAGGTCCCTACTGTTTGACAGAAACAAAGCTGAAGTGTTAAACAGCAGGAGTTAAAACTAATAAAACATCAAGAGAGATGTAAGACTGTTTCAAAAGTGTTTGGCTTCCTAGAATGAGAAACATCTGGATTAAGAAAAACATGATTGGTGATATAACTGATAATAACAGATTCTGGACGGATACCGCAGTTGACTACTTTTTTTTTTTCACTGAAGTGGTTAGTGGTAGAGTTTTGTGTGTGTGTGTGTGTGCTAGCTATATTGTTATTGCCTATCCTATAGCAAATCTGTTTTAATTTTTTATCACAGCCACAACTATACAATAATAATAAAATAAATATTAAAACAACCTCGTCGATGGAAACGGAGGTGTCCGTTCCCATAAAATTTCCTGTCAATATTCGCATATTTCAAACCGCTGACAGCAAGAGGCTTTAAAAAAAGAACCCCAATCCTCCAACAAGCACAGCCTACGAAAATATTATTACAGTCCAGACATATTATCCCATGCAGCAGTTTAAAACACTTCACCGGCAGCCACCCCTCACTCAGCTTATGGAACTGTAACACTGCTCCATTCATAAATTAGTGAGTTTCCGGAAACGCCCCCTCTGTACCCAGAATCCACCTGTGAAATTGTATGTGTCCAGTACTGCTAGGCCATCTACTTGACTGGGAATGATGATGATAATCATCGCGTTCACATGATCTTTCAAGGATTTTGTTGCTATGGATTAAAACACTCGAACCAGCGTATTCACTGAAGCGGAATGAATGGACAGTGGTCAGTGTACCTGCAGGTAAATTGATTGTTCATGTAGGTTTTTGATGTCAATGTATGTGAGGGTTCCAATGAAATGGGGAATTGGTGTAAAAATTATATAATAAATAAGTAATACTATTTGTAGTAATAAATAATTAAATTAAAATTACTGTTTGCTTTTTAAAATAGATTTAATTTAAACCGTTACTATTACTACCAAATCAGTAATATGCACAACTGTATTTAAATTTTATTTATAATGTATTGATATTTTTTTAAAAGGATCTTTTCTGAAACCCATGATCACAGCTTACTGTTCATTGGACCATCAACCATCAGATTAGAAACAATAACATTGACATTCTTATCTTCATCCGTTAATATTATTCATTAACTGTAATTGTTAGGTCACTAGCTACAGGCGCAGAGATTGCTACAGTTACACTTACAGCAGGTGCGCTGGTAGGGGGTACTATTTCAGTCATGTTTACCACACTTTTACTTTATGCAAAGTGTGTCCTTTAATTACCTTTAATATATGAAAGGTCATCTTCTGCATAAAGTGTACCACAATTGGCATTATAAACTAGGCTATAAAGAATAATTCATAAGTGTTAAAAGGTAATCTAGCATGATAGTGCTATGCATATATGGCATAACTGTATAAACAAAGACAATATACTAATATTATTATTGCATTAACTCTTTGAGTCTCAAGGAACACATCATAAGTTCATAGGTTTCTACCTAGAAGCCCAATGAACGTATGATGCACTGATTTTATGTCTGTCTTTACTGCCCCTCGGGCCTGTAATGCTAAACCCTCTGGGACTCAAAGAGTCAAGATAGATAGTATAGTATGCATCAAGGCAGTTTTAACAGGGCATACTAGAATCAGTCCTTGATATACTATCTGGATAAGATGCTGAGAGTAACTGAGGCATTATTCACTTTCTTGTCAACTTCATTGATGTGGTAACACAGTGGTTAGACTCTTGCCTGCTGACCCAATGGTCGTGGGTTCAAACTTAACTGACCCTAGTGGTTGTGGGTTCAAACTTGCATTTAAGCAAATTTTTTAAAAAATAAACAACCTTAGCTCCCAGGTCCAACTGGCTTAAAATGGTTGTGAGAAAAATTCCTGGTAACAAATGTTAACAGCATCATCCATCAAGTGCCAATTTGTCTATAAAAATATGGGCCTGGTACATGCTATTAGCATGAGAAGGGTCCTTTATTTTTTCTGCGTGAAACGATTACCTCCTTCCCTTTAACTATCCTGGACTTTCAGTCATCAGTATAAAACTGCTACAGCTTCTCCAGCAGATGCAAACTTCATTTATGGGTAACTGAAACAACTGAAGAGGACCTTCACTTTTGCATGATCGGCACTTTATTTACAAAGAGTAGCACTGGGATCAACCACAGGGTGTATAGATTAATAATAATAACATTGCAATATATTTATCAACATATATGATATAATCTCTATAAAAGCATATAGTAAACAGTAAGTTTCTTTGCTTTGAAGCATATTGGGCTATGGTGCTGCCCTTGAGTGGAACTGAAGGGCGGTGTTGTCAGAAAAAAAAAAGATCTTCTAGCTACCTTGTTGATGTACCATGGTACCTCACTGTACAATCCTCTTTCTATTAAGTCTAACTTGGTATGTGTTCTGTTAAGACACGTAATGTTTCGTTTGGAATACGACTCACATGCTAGATCTTGTATGAGTCAAAATGATTCATGACCCACCCGCTATCCTTGTTGACTGGTTTGATAATTTTAAGAGAACTTGATTTCACAGTGTTGTGAGGCATGATGAAGAAACCAGTGCTGATAAAGATGGTGCCAAGGATTTTGATACAGTTTTGTATGGAATATAAGGATTTGTTTTCCAACAAGGTTTCTTATTTTCGAAGAAAAGGAAGACCTATATATTACACTGCAGGAGTAAGCATTG
This sequence comes from Candidula unifasciata, assembly GCA_905116865.2. Lineage (NCBI taxonomy): Eukaryota > Metazoa > Mollusca > Gastropoda > Stylommatophora > Geomitridae > Candidula > Candidula unifasciata. The sequence continues at coordinate 137,867 of CAJHNH020001547.1, read as the reverse complement.
CCAGGGCACAAGCAAGTAAAGAACAGGCTCTCTTGTTCTGTAGCCTGCAGGTGTGGATTGCAAACTAGAGCCTCTACTGATCTACCACTATGAGAACCAGAGAGCCCTTTAGAAACATCACATGCAGGAAACTCAGTTACTTGTGATGTGGTGGTCAAACAGCAAGGCTTATGTAATCAAAGAATATTTTAGCGAGTAGTTTAATTTAGTGTCAAGTATCTTTCAGTCAGTTGACAGTTCTTTTGCATCTGCATCATCAATAGTTTTTGGGCATAAGGTTTTCCTGTCAACTAAAAACTATGGGCCATCTAATAACTATGCGTTTCTTATTTTAAACAGTATAATATATGTGTGTGTGCATGCTTAGGTGAGCTGAATTTGAAATATTTTTGTTTTGTTTTCAGCACTGGTATATTTTTAGTCAGTAACACAGAAAACAGAAATGGCTGGTCCACAAGGCAAGTAATTCAAAAGAACATTAATAGGTTAATGGCAAGAACAATTAGAGAAAAACAGTCACTTAAGTATCTTTCACTTTCATGTTCATGTTTCATCATGTAGCATGTGCTTTGCAGACCGTTGCTCCCATCATATACTACCTGAAAGAAACTTGCTCTCTCTCCTCTTGCACCTTCACATTCAAGGAATCACTTATATCCTGCACCCATCTTTATGTTGGTCAGCCCCTGCCCCTTCTTCCTAGTACCATGCCCTCTGTTATTATTATTTGTTTAAGTCCGCCATGGCGCTTTTTATGACCAGAATAATTTAGCTTCTGAGACATGATTCTGTTTATTAGCCAATTTTATTTGATGTTTAGGTCTTTTAAAATGCCAGTATTTCTGATCTTCTTTGTCCATGTTAATAGTACATATCAAACACTATTTATGCATCATTCTGTTTAGTGTGTGTGCAATATTTGAATAGGCCCTTTTTGTAGTTAATAGCAAATGTGTTTTATTTTTTACAGTAGAGCATGTAATGAGATTGTGTTATCTTTAATTTGGGTCAACAGTTCAGGAGGATCATTAGTTTTGTTTTCTGATGATTAAATCCCAAAAGGTAGCAGGATGTTATTCCTACCAGTACTGCTCTGAGGTCAACCTACCATCATAAAAATGACTAGTCCAAATTCCATATAATTACCAGGTTCAGAAGAGTAAGAAACTGGCCACCCACTTCACATGCCATGATCTAGAATGTGTGAAAGCCTATCATCTCACACCCCACCTCACATGTCATGGCCTAGAATGTGTGAAAGCCTATCATCTCACACCCCACCTCACATGTCATGGCCTAGAATGTGTTAAAGCCTAGCATCTCACACTCCACCACACATGTCATGGCCTAGAATGTGTGAAAGCCTATCATCTCACACCCCACCTCACATGTCATGGCCTAGAATGTGTGAAAGCCTAGAATCTCACACCCCACCACACATGTCATGGCCTAGAATGTGTAAAAGCCTATCATCTCACACCCCACCTCACATGTCATGGCCTAGAATGTGTGAAAGCCTAGAATATCACACTCCACCACACATGTCATGGCCTAGAATGTGTGAAAGCCTAGAATCTCACACTCCACCACACATGTCATGGCCTAGAATGTGTGAAAGCCTATCATCTCACACCCCACCTCACATGTCATGGCCTAGAATGTGTGAAAGCCTATCATCTCACACCCCACCTCACATGTCATGGCCTATAATAGGGCTATTCAACTAAGTATACTCAGGGGACAAAATATTGAAAATAGAGGTCGTCACAGGCCAGTGACCTGAACTAAGTCTTACAAAGATCAATAATACAAGTGGCAATGATCGGTAGGCCATATGGCTTGGACTCTGTGACTGGTTCAGCCTACAGGTCAACAGTTTAGTGACCTTGGTCTAGAATGTGTTAGAGCCTGGTGGTTCACACCCCAACAATAGTATCTCATGTAGTAACACCTATATATATATATTTTTTTAAACCTTAATGCGTTACTCGTTTTGAAGATGTCATCCTGAATTATGAACTCTGCCATAGTTTATTTGATAAATTTGTGGAAAATCAGAATGACTGTTTGAACTATAGAATTTGCACTCTAGCAAATGCTTTTCCTGATTTCTTCCTAAGCACATACACATGCATTGGGAGAGAAAGAAGAAAAGACAGATAGAAAGTGATGATTGGGGGGGGGGGATGAGATAGGTAGGGAGGTTGGCGGATGATGAGATAGATATGTAGGTTGGTAGATAGGCAGATAGATTAAAAAAGTCACAATGCTTCCCCTTCAACCTTGTATCTCTCAGTGGAGCATAGGCTCTCAACTAATTGTCACCAGACCCTTCTAAAGATGGACCTTCTATCCTTTGCTTCTGTTGTAGCTCCTTCCATAACCATATTCAAATATTATCTGAGCACAGATTACCCGCCCCCTTAAAAGAAAAAAGGATTTTAGAAATAGTATATTTCCCCTAGATTTATTACAATTATTATAGTTTATTGTGGTTAGAATGTAGGTGCAATTTTAGCACATTCCAGTGCATGTATTTAATATTTAGCTGATAATGTTTACTTTTACTGATCAACAGATGTATTGGATGAAATGATGTATGAAAGGAAGTAGATTAGAAGGGCAGTATGTTAGTCGGGCCTGTGTGCCAAAACTTTAACCCTTTAAAAATAAAATTGGTTTGTTCATTCAGTCTTGACCGCGTTAAACATCTCTGTCTCTTGTTTTTTTCTGTGTCTTATTAGATTTCCATCTATTGCACTTATGCCATGTGTGCTTGTGGAAAGACTTTCTTGTTATTCTATAAAAAAAAATTAAAATGTTTAGCATGTGCCATATTTGTGTCAGTCTTTTCTTCAGTGTTAAAAAAAAAATTCACTGGGATTTGTTTAGTTTGCTTATTAAAGCTTCATAATAGTGATGCTGTTTAACTCTCTTAGCTTTGGACAGGCACTAATTAATAAACTGTTATAGTTTATTTGTAAAAAATTGAGTTATGATGGTTCATAAACAAGCAGAATATGATCAAGGTTCTTGCAGCAATTGAGAAGTGCATATGCACACATTTGTCATTCTGATCTGGAGAGAATAATGGACTGGGGAGTAATCAGAAGATCTGGCTGGGAAACTCAACACTCGGAGGAAAGGCAAGATGGACTGACAATTAGACTGATACTGATGGCATCAGAATTGAAACTCTGCTAACTGCTGAAGGTGGGGACAAAGTGCTCATGGGAATGTTCTGAGTGCTATGATAGCCAGTTTTTAACTCAACTCAGCATTTGAGTCCTTTTTTCATGTTTCTGATCCATAAAGCAGTACTAATTTGACATTTTAAATCAAAGGTCATCAGTATTTATTTCAATATATTTTCTGTACCAATGTGATTGAATATAGATTATTATTAAGCAGCTGTTTTACAATTTCACATAAATCTTGTGTCTTCCTTAATATGACTTAACTATAATATTAGCCTAGATGATTTAATATCATAGGCTGATGTATTTTTATTCTTAGATACATGGCGTGTAACTGGGGAAGACAGATCCAAACATGATGCTCAATTCTTTCAGCTAAAACCAGTGAATGGATTTGTTACAGGTTTGTAATCTTGTGACACATATTGCATTAGAAAAACATTGTGAGGTTGACCTTTACTGACGAGCACTGGTCCTATTATCCTGCCAACCTATTGGCCATACAAAGCCTCGTAGTGGCCAGGGAAACAACTGTTTGCTGTGTTTGTTAACTCTTTCATTGTCAGACAGGTATCACATAACTCGTTGATTCTTAGGTATTGTTTACCTGCATTAATAATTGTTTTGATCCACACTAAGGCACCATCAGTTTTAAAGTAGCATTTGTGTTAACACAAATTATATTTTAACAGCTACTTGGGGAACAAAGTGTCTGGAAAAGGCATATCATGTAAGGAGTAATCAGTAAACACATGGTGAGTTTACTGGGACTAACTGAGTTAAACACTCTAATGGTTTGGAGAGAACAGTAATGGGATGGGTGCATCCGGGGAGAAAAGGCAAGGGTAGACCAGCACGATGGTGAACACAGGATATCAAGAAAATCTTGGGTCACAAAAGTTCATGAGGTGGGGCAGTTGGCAATGGACTAAGTGGCTTTCCTGCATGCTATAATGAGAGCGACATCTTGCAAAAAACATGCTACATGCTAATGATAGTGGTACAATTTTAGCATTATGGTCTCCTCTGTATAAATTTGACAACTTTTGTTCAGCCTGTTTGTACGGTGCATGCTGCAGAGCTGTTTTACCATCCATGTCCACATTTTCATTAGTTTAGGAGCTTATGGGACATTTAATGTTAAGGTAGGTTATTAAAAGAGTGGAATAAACTGTTGTTGGCCTCAATTAAAACTCTACTGAAAGTTTCAGTGTGTCTTGTAACTATGTCACTCAACTACCACTCCATACCTTGCCATACCAAATGGAGCGGTCATAGAGAAAAATAGTGCCCTTTGACATGAAAATCCATGCAGCACTTGTAATCAGTTCCATCAGGAAGGTTTGGAGCTTAGGAACAGATCCCCGATACATATAAGACATGACACTAGGTTAATTTGTAAGTACTGAGTGTCACAACAAAACTTTTTTATATAGTTGGACAAGGTGTCCGGGATCTGCACCTGTTATAGTTGCATCCAAAAAGTCTCTCTGAATCTTTGGGTGTCAGTTTTTCAGGTTTTAATGCTGGAGGGAAAAGAAAAGAAAACAAGAATTAAAATGGCTGTTTCCTTGTTAATCACGTGCCATATCTACAGAAAATCTGGTGTTTAAACAAAACAAATGATCCTGTACATGGTTTTGGTTGATTAAGTAGAGATGATGTCAGACTCAAAGCACCCCCCTCCCCCACACCCTTTTCAGTCCCCCACCGCAAAGTGGTAAATACAGCAGTTAGTAAAGGCAGATGTCATTGCACCTGCACATACACGCACCTACTCTGTCACTCTTTGCAGATGTCAAAATGTTGGGACACTACTGCTCTGTGCTACATTTATTTTAAATGCATCCATGTTGTTTCTGTCTGTAACTGTTGTCATCATTATTTTGTGCTGTTGATTGCCTCATAAAGCTTCCAGTTTATTCTTCCATTCCATTCTATCCTCTGCAACTCAGTATCATTAATGGAATACATTACTATACCTTTTCTTCTGTGGCTATACAAACAAGAATTATGTGCGTAAACTTTACATCACTTTAAAATTGATTATGTTATGCTTTGTCTAAGCATGTGTATATGTTTTTTTTAATTTAAAAGTTGTTGGTACTTTAGCTAGTTTGTAATTTTCAGAGTCAAAAACTATAGTTTTATTTTCTTTTTTTAAATTGGCAGGTACACAAGCTAGGGATTTCTTCATGCAGTCAGGCTTGCCAACACAGGTTTTAGGACAGATATGGTAAGGTATTACTCAGGAGAAAAAAAAAATCATAACATAAACCTAGAAAATCTGTGGTTTAATTTGTTTAAATATCTGTATGTTTTAAAAGATTTTAAAATACATGCAGTTTTTGTTGTGTTGCTAAATTACGTGGAGCACTGTTTCTATTGATGTGGAGGTTTGCTAAAGATAATTTCAGTTACTTGTTTAGTGTTTGTTTAAACACAAGATTGTTTTAAGAAAGTATGAACTGTTTTTGAACAGGTGAATATTTGACTTCTTTTTATGTAGATTAAATTTAAAAGACTGCTTTTCATAGTTAACCTTTGATGTAATGTGTATTTTTATCTGTTTAGCATTTAAAGTATTGAAATAGAGTTGAAGCATTGAAACTTTAAAAATTATAATTAATAACACTCATTAGAAGAGATATACAAAGAAATTATAACATCAAACAGATTGCAGGGACAGCTTAATGTTTTGATTACAAAGAAAGGCTAAGGTGATTGGTGAATAAAACAATTAAATTACCATTACAAAGAAAGGCTAAGGTGATTGGAGAATAAAACAAGTAAATTATCACTGTATACTTACAACTTTAGGGAGAGTTGATGAAAAACGTCATGGGGAATATCAAGAAATGGGTGAATTTACAACACTGCAATGACAGGCTGTCATTAGCTAGTACAGCTACCTTGTCACTAGGACACAGGCTTCAGTTCCCAACAGTATCTGGATGTAAGGTGTGAACTAGCACAGAGAACAAAACATGTCTTCTTGTGATTTAACAGTGGATTGACAAGACAAGAAATTAACTGAGCACGCATGGGGATGCCCAGTTTGCAAAGACGCCGATTGTGATAAGAAAGCATAACATAACATAACATTCATTAACTGACCTGTCCTGCCTCTCATTCACCCGCACTTGACAGTTTCATTGTTTATACATGTTTGTTTGCTAATAAGAAGGGGGGAATAGAGAATAGAGAGTAACATATCGAGGCATGGTATATAGTTTTGGGGAGCCTTGCTTACAAATAAAATAATCAGAATCAATACCCAGAAATGATTAGATTGAATTATTTTCCCATTTTTATGCCAGTCTTTTAGAATAGCTAGTACATAATATTTATAATTGTCTGGTGAGGTAAGGTAATGAAGACGGAATCTAATAACCATATTTTTAAAAGTGATGCAGTTTATGTTAAGGCGTGTGACTTCACAAACTAACATTGGTATGTGACATAGAATTACCTTTACTGTAAATTTTGCAGGAGTGATTAACTTTGTTTTCATGCTTCCTTTCACATTTAGCTTCCTTAACTTAATTACTGATGATAATATTTTGTCTTACAGGAACTTAGCCGATATCAATGGAGATGGGAAAATGGATAAGAAAGAGTTTTCTATAGCCATGCATCTTATCAAGAAGAAATTGCAAGGTTATGAGTTACCTAAAGTGCTGCCTGCATCTTTAAAGGCTGACCCAATTCCTGTGATTGGCTCTTTTGCCCAGCCCTCCATAGGTGCACCTGTTGTCCAACCAATGGGGATGGGATTCCCATTGGGAGGTGAGTTTTATTTAATTATTAAGTTTCTTATTCTCATCTGTTGCCATTAGAAAATTGCATGATTGGTACTATTACAAACTGCCATTATATTACTCAACTGTGTGAGAAATAAAAAGCATGGATTACATGTAAAAAAATCTGTGTGCCATCTTCACAGCAAAGGTCGGCTGCAGTGTACCCTGCTGTCTTTGATAAAATTGTGTGGTGAGGCGGCAAATGTGTCCACAGTGCGATTTCCTACCGCCATCCAAAGACCACAAGTTTTTTTGTTTTTTTAAAGAATGAACTTTCCATCATCCAATTTGAACCTTAATACTCTGAGATCATGAAACTGTTAAACTCGTTCACTAACTTTTAAGCCACATTAACTTATAAAAGATGATTCCAGATATGTTAATGATGTGTACCACTTGTCTTAACCCACTGACTACCAGCATCGCATGTTTTGCGACGAGACGATGTTTACTTCTTGCTGCCAAGGTCGCACCCCTTGCGATTGTAGCTTTGGACGCTCGCGGTCATGTTAAAATTGTGATTTTTATGATGAATTTAGTTTGAGCCTTCAGCTTATTCACTTCTGTATGATTAATTAAGGGAAATAAATTTGTAGTGCTAAAAGTAAATATTTAACGTATTTTCGGTGAGACATTGATGCAATTTTCATTATGGCGTCAAATTCTCAGAACCGTCGTGGTGGTCATATTTCTCCTAATGTTTCTGATGATGCCTGTGAATTTCTTTATTTTGCTTCAAAGTGAATTTGAAGACACTACTGAACAGTTGATGGCTATGACTATGATAAATATAAAGGATTTTTTTTTAGTTTTCTACAACCACGTGACGATGATGATTATTTCAGACAAAGTAAACCCCATTTTTGTCCCCTTCATATGTGTTCTCGGTTCAGTTTTGTGCAAAAATACCAAATATAATAAATGTTTGTTGAATATTTTTTGAAGATATGACATTTTTATTAGTCTTTATTGTTTTTATTACTCTATATTGTTGTCAGATAAAAGATTTTCAGTTGCCTTTTTTTTGCAACAATCTACGGCCGCATGATGATGATAATTATTTCAGACAAAGTAAACCCCATTTTTTTTCTTCAAATGTGTTCTCAGTTCAATTTTGTGCAAAAATACAAAATATGATAAATGTTAGTTGAATATTTTTTGAAGATATGACATTTTTATTAGTCTTTATTGTTGTCAGATAAAAGATTTTTCGGTTGCCTTTTTGCACCAATCTACAGCCACATGATGATGATGCAAAGCAGAATAAAGATCTTTTTTGTGTGTTGAAATTTGTTCTTTATTCAATTTGGTGCAACAATACAAAATATTGTGTGATTATATCAAATAGTTGTGAAGCTATGGCATTTTTAGTACACACAAAAATACATGGTATCTGATAAAATGAAAGGGTTAAGGAGCTTGGTAGTCAGTGGGTTAAACTTACTTAACTTTTATGAAGAGATAAAGATAACTGTATAGCATATGTACATCAACGTAATACATATACAGTACTAGATGTTTTTGGTTAATTTGACCAGTCATTTTCCATTATACACCTTATTCTTCCCCAATTAACAGCACTTTGAAATATATGTGTTGTATTTTGGTACTTTGACGTGATGAAGCAGTCTGTTTTTTTAACTGACTACTTGAGTGAAATAAACAAAACCTTGTAGTTCTATATCTGTACCCATTGATAACCCCTCTAGATACGAGTATAAAAGTATCAGTGATATGAGGTTACTTCTGTCTTTGATTGCTCTGTAAAGGCATTCAACCATCAGTGTTCTCAGCATCTCTCATGCAACCCCAGGCCTCTCTAGGCACAGCTACCATGACAACTGGGTCGTTAGGACTGGGACCTCGCATGGCTAATGGTGTCACTGGAAACTTTGCTCAGGGGGGTATAGTTACTGTGCCTTTAACTGGAACAATTTCTCTTACAGGTATGTGAAAGACATTCCCTGTTTTAAATTTTGTATATTTTAATAAAGAAAATGTCAACTAGTATATTTCTTCTTTTGTCCTACTGCTTTTGCTGTAAAAAAGCATCGCATAGAGGAGTTAAATGTGGTGTCCTGTCTTTTGCTAGTTGCATCATGATCATGTAGCAGGCCCTTTGCAGAACGTCGCTCTCATCACAGTCTGCCTGAAAGAAACTCAGTCCCTTGCCAACTCTCCCACCTCATGTATTTCATACTCAAGGAGTCACTTATATCCTGTGCCCATCTTCATATCTGGCGGCCAATACCCCTCCTTCCTGGTACCATGCCTTCTGCTATAATTATTTTCAATCCGTCATGGCGCTTGATATGACCAAAATATTTCAGCGTCAGAGACAAGATGCTGTTTATTAGCCAATCTTCCTTGATGTTCAGATCTTTCAAGATGTCAGTATTTCTTCTTTGTCCAAGATATTCTGAGAATCTTTCTATAGCATTTCAGCTCAAAATCCCCTATTCTCTTTCTATGTAGTTGCATAGCATATGTTAATTTCATATTGCGTTTCTGTAGCATCTCTTTTACTGTCTCCACTGATCTCTTTCTTAGTCAGCATCTTGCCGTGTAGCCGGCTATTCTCATGTTGTACACCATAGCTGCTGGCTGATTTTGTTATATTTTGACCAGATGACCAGCCATTGAATTCTTTGCTACTATGAAATCATTCACTGATACTGTGCCTACCATTTTTCTTAATTCTTTGGTGACTCTGTCTCTGACTAGTAAAGTAAATAAAAGATCTGTTTGCACAGTTTGGGATGAATTGGGCATATGATGATAGCCTCATACATTTGTAGAACAATTGACACTCAGTCGGTATTGTGATCAGTATCATTCCATATGCTCAGTGTTTACTTTTCCAAAACATTTTCTTTTACCCATTTTTAGACTGAGTCGACCTGAAAGGCTAGGTCAGTTTTAAAAGTTCACCTTTACGTGGGTTTCGGGACCCCATTTTTTTGTTGGGGTGGGGGAATTGCTGTCTTAACAGTCATGTTGTAAAAGGCAGCTAATTAGAGGTGATTCCTTTCAAGGTGGAGTGCATCTGCCTGAGAGGCAAGGAACCAGCAGTCTGCTTACAAATAAGCCAGATCTGTAAAACAGAAAAGTTCTGGAACAAGACCAAAGTCCAGAAGTGAACAACCAAAACTTTTTCCCAGAGTTTTCATCTGTTGAACACAAAGGAAAAAAATAGGAAGAAGGAGAAGAACAAATGTGTAACTACATACCAAGAAGCAAGCACACTAGCCAATTGCTACCATGGCTAGGATGTCATTAGATGTTAATGGAACATTAATTTATAGCTTGATGTTAGCCTAGGCAAACATATACACATTAGAAAAGTGGCCTCTCTGTATTGGTTCCAGTGCTCCCTGTGGGGGGGGGGGGGGTTGAATAGAAAAACTACCTCTTAACAAGCATGCTGAGTCAGCTAAGGGTTTGCTAACCACTCTTTTAAATGTGAAAGCAGTAGAAGAAAAACAGAAACTCATAAAGTATGTTTATACGATGTAAATCTCTTATTTTAAAAGGAAAGCCAAGGAAAAGTTACTGCATTCATTTTCTAAGATTAAATTTATGAGAAGCCACAGAGCTTAGTTGATAGTGGGACACTTTTGTAAAACCAAACTTTTGACTTATTAAACTGACATGTCATGCTTTATGGTTAAGGCATTTGTAATAGTAAATTCTACATGTAACCAGTAACCCTGAGCATGTGAGGCTGGGCAGTCTACTGGGGCATATGCTGCCTCCTTATGCTTTTGTCTGCCATGTATCCAACAAAACAAAACATGTATGTGTTTAAGCCAAATATACAAGTCAGCTTGTCATATTTCTGCTAAACAGTAGTATGAAAGATGTGTGTTAGGCATGATGAATGGAGGCGGGTGATATCTGCAACAATGAACCTCAAGGGATCCAGAATGCTGAAGAAGAAGAAGGCTTGATAAATCAATAGATAATTGTTTGTTTATTTATTATGGTTCTTTTCAATTTCTGCAGCAGCCCCAAACTCAGGTCCACCGTCAAGGTAAGTGCTAATCTTCTACCATCATATCTATATATTTTAGAACAGTGGTTCCCATAGTGAGTGCTACCACCCCCTTGGAGGTGCTGGGGCAGTTGAGGGGTGGTAGCTTCATAAGTTAAATTTGTGGTGTGGGGGAAGGAGCCAGGAGGCAGTAAGAGCCCCAGGTGCACTTAGGGGCAGTGAGTACAGCAGCTGTGGAGACAAAGATGACACCATCAGTCAATCAGGAGCCATCTCCACATTGAAGGTTGGCTGCAGTGGATCTTCAGCACGCCCTGTCTCTTGTCTTGGTTGTACCCTCTCTCAGACTGCTGTTCATCCATTTCTTGATTTTGTCCAGTAGAGGATGGGAGAATAAAGTTTTTTTTTTGTGCACTATCCTCCTGTACGTAAAGTAAAGGGCTGGAAACATTTAAAGAAGTGGGACCTCTTCTGATGATCGGAAGGCTTTTGTTTTGCTTGCTCCTCTATGGAGTTTTTACTACATACATTTATAGCAGTGTCAGAGAATGAACATACTTTATTTCCAAAGGGTTACAAGTTGCTTACAGAGACCAGTTTTACATTCGACCGTTTAAAGCATTCATCTTTCATACAGCAGTTGTATTTTATATATCAAGCATATTTTAAAAACGCCGCTGTGTTGGGAAATGAACAGGTGGACAGACTGGCTGGCTCTGCGCAACTTGGGGGAATATTGATACATGATAGGGCAGATGTTGTTAGTGCCTTGTGGGAGAGCGTGTACAATTCGGAGGAGCAGATGGATCACCACTGTCTAGTGAGATTGATGCAGTTGGGGGTGACAAGAGGTTCTGACAGATGCTCGAGGCTCAGAGGAAAGGCAAGACAGACGTTTAATCAGAATGGCACCATTGGTATCGGAACTCTTCGCTGGCTTCTGAAGATGGGGACGGAGCACTTATGGGAATGCCATTATGCTGTGATGTCAGTTCTTGAATCAAATCAAATCAAATCATATCAAGCATATTATGTTCATATATCAAAATTCCTAGATTGAATGTAAAGTAAAAATACAAAGGTATGGAAGACAAATGCATACCTTCAAATATACATGCAAAAATACTCACACATTGCAGACACATTGGTGACACTCACACACACAACATAAGCAGGCATACACACAGTGGCAGATGGAACACATACACACAGGCCCAGCTTATATACACCAACAAAGATGAAGATGGGGTTACATTTTTTTCCCCAGCCTCTAGGAAGCTGGGCAATTAAATCTCGTTTATGGTGTTTGCTTTCTGTAACAGCGAGTTTTCTTCACCGCATTATAATGTGTCTGACTTGTCAGCACACGGGTCAATCACACACCCTAGGGTTTTTATTAGTGGTTGTAGGAAAGTAAAAGATAACCAGTACCGCTGGAGAGCACAAAGTATTCAGCAAAGGAGATTCCGCATCGACCTTATTTAGCGCACAGCGGCACACACCGGTATGTAGCAGTGAGAGAGTTAAAGAGTAGTTGACACATTATGTTGTAGTTTACCTATTGGCTGCGATATATGCGCCTTTGACCCAACACATCCAATTTCAGCAAATTCTGTGTTAGTCGCTTTTTGCGACGTGCTTATTAAGGAGCAGTGTTTTGTCCGTCTCACCCCCCTCCCCGAAACCCCCTTTCTCCCCCCCCCACCCCCCACAAAAAAAAATAGGGACCAGGAATATAAACAAGATGAATGCTAATTTTCCCTGTGTGGGTTCCTGGGCCCTATTGTGTGGGGAAAAAAATAGACCCACCACCATTCCGAAAAGTATGTCATAAGAGTTGACTAGTCAGGAAGCAAGCTTCCTTCGAAATCGGAGTGTGTCTGCCTGATGAACAACCAGCTTACAGCCAGTGAACAAAGAAGATTTTATTATTACTTGTAACATTATATTATTAATGCTATCAGTTCGGTATACCAATTATGAAAAATGCTGTTGTGTTAATGGATTGATTTCTATTTCTTCTGTAGCAGTGGAAGCATATGGTCTCTGCCTCATAGCTCCAAGCTGAAACACACCCAGACTTTTAATATGCATGACAGAAACAAACGAGGGTATTTACTAGGTCTGTTTGTTGTTACATCCTTGTTTTGCTTCTTTTATTTAAACAGCTAAAACTATAGTCCATAGTGTTTTATAAATCAGGGTATATGTTGTGTGTGGGGGTTGGGAAGTGCACAAGCATGTCAATGGTTGGGATTGGTGAGTAGTTTAGGATTGGTGAGTAGTTTGGGATTGGTGAGTAGTTTGGGATTTTGCCTGTGCATGTACACACTAAATTTAAAAAAACATTTTTCTTTACATTCCTGGCATAGTCAGGGAGTTCTAAAGAATGAAAGTCTGTTTTGTACCCATAATAACGATTTATTGACCAATATTAAAAATATACAGTGCAAATGACATTGAATGAATGGATTCGCTTTCTGTGAATTGTAATGAAAGGGAAAAAAGGCATATGATGAATGATAGAAATAATTATTATCATACTATGAAGTGAATTTATGTTTTGTCTGATTATATTTTTGGTTAAACTTATAAATATTTTATTTTTCAATAGTAATTTCAATATTTTACTCTTTAATACATTTTTTCAGGAGTAGAAGCAAGAGCTATCTTAATGCAGTCTGGTCTGCCCCAGCCAGTTCTTGCTCAAATATGGTAACTATTTGTCTTCTAGTGCAGTGTTTAATCAAGTTTTGTCTGTGTTTCTTATACAACATTGTAGTTGATTTTAGTTGCTAACAGAGGTTTATGTTAAATAATCCCCAAGACGAAGTAGAGCTTCTGGCATTAGACGAGATGAAGATTTTGAAAAGGATGTAATATCAAGAAGAAAAAAAGAAATATTTGTCATGCTTAATACTTTTGCCCGTTAAAATCTTGAAAAAAATTACCCTTTTCAAAATTTCGTAAAAAAAAAACAAAAAAACGCTATTATTTTCTAAAACTGCCCTAAGAAACTAGAGGAAGAGAGCAAAAGGAAGCAGACAAAATTTTGAGTCTTGGTCAGTTTTTATAAAAATCCATGGTGTTGAAAACCTATGATCACCGAGCAGACAAGCCTGCTATCTGTTGCATCACTGCTGCCCTTAAGTCACTAAAAGATTGATTTTTCATATTTAGCGTCATTCTATCTTAAAAAAAATTACTTTTTTAAAAATTTCAGTACAGAAAAAAACATTGTTAGTATTCTCTAAAATTTCCCTAAGAAACTAAAGCAAGAAAACAAACAAACAAACTTTTTTTTTAAAGGGTCACAAATTGGGCCCATCTTACATTTGGCCCTTCCAAACACCCATCTTTCACACAGCAGTTGTATTTTATCAATAAAGCATGTTATTTTTATATAATAATATGAATATAAGGAAAAAACATACTGACACATGCTTGGTAAAATGCATGCACCCACTCGCGTGCACACACACACACATCCACATAGACATCTCCACCCACTCACACATACACACCCACATACATTCACACACACCCGCTTACATGCATACACACATGCATACAAAACACATACACACACACACATACATATACACACACACACCTACATACATACATACATACATACATACATACATACATACATACATACATACATACATACATACATACATACATACATACATACATACATACATACGCACGCACACACACATACATACATACATACATACATACATACATACATACATACATACATACATACATACATATACACACATACATTTCACGCACATACATACACATACACACTTGCACATTCATACTACATATATATACACACTTGCACACACAGACACATACACACAGATGCACATACATACATGCAAAGACACACACATACACACACACACAGATGGACAGGCACATGTGCACAGACAAACACAGATGCACAGATACACACACAGACACACACACAGAACAAAAGGAAGCAGACATAATTTTGAGTCTTGGTCAGTTTAAAAAAAAAAATGCATTTACGAAATCTGTGATCATTGAGCAGACAGACAAGCCTGCTAGTTATTGCATCATTGCTGCCCCCAAGTCACTAAAAGATGGATTTGTCATATTTAGTGTCATTATTTTGTGTTTAATGGGAATTTTTACCTAAGGGGAAGTTATCAGTAAATACAAATGCATAAAAGAAACAACTGCTTTACTTCCCTTTGACCCAGGACACATGGTTTTGGTGACACAGGCAAAAAGAACAATGGGACACCATCATAAGATTATTGTGACATCTCAAGAACACACACACGCACAAATAATATCTCAGAACTGTATTTGTTTGTTGCAGATATAATCATACCCACAACATCTACACTCTTAGCAGCTGCAGTCAGTACCATAGCTGTTATTTAGGCATATTAACCAGGGCCTAAAGTCATTAAAAAAAAAAAAAAACAGTAAAAGTCAGAAAGCCAGCTCTTTAAAAAAAAAAAAAAAATAGTTATGGGGTTGAATCAAAGAGGTATTGTTAATACTTTCCGTCCTTTTCAGGACAAAATTTTTCGTTATTTGAAGCCCTACTCTGGCTCTTGCCAGGAGCCGCAATATAGAATGGCCATAAATATGGACTTAAGGCTGAACGCGGTTTCTGGGACCTCTCCACGGTGATCCTCACCCACATGGTGGCACTCTGTGTCATCAAATTTTTATCGCTTGTGTGATGTCCTTTTGGGGTAGAAAGTCAGTCAGTCAGTCATCAGAGAGATTAAGTTTGATAACAAAACTCAGAATATACAACAGCAACATTTTGGGAATACTAGTGTGAAACAGTGATTCCAGTGGGTATTGTACATAAACAGAAGACTCTAAACACAATTTCTAATGTGATACCTGCAGATATTTTTTCCAAATAAAATCACACATGAAGAACTGAAATGGAAAACTAAATGTTCATCACCTAAAGAAACCCAGAGGACAGTAGAAAGGGAAATTAAGGAATGCTGATATGGAATATAGTTGGCAGAAAAGCAGCAGACTGACAGCAATTGAGATCACTTGTGATTGTCTTATGTGTCAACAACCACACAAAGAGGGTACAGAGATATAAAAAAAAAAAAATCCCAAGACAGTTTATTTCATTTAGATACTGTTGATGGCAAGGGTTCATTCCCCCCCTCCTCCCCCCCCCCCCCCCCCCCAAAAAAAAAAACCACTACGGTTAATAGTGAAATGTTGAAACTTGCCTCAAAGGACTGTGTAACTCAACAGCTCATTATCAGCAATAATTCTCCAGAGTACGACTGAAGAAAAGTCATACACTGACAATCCTGTACATTTCAGAATAGACAGGGTCTTGCTATATATTAATGTTGACTACCCAAGAGGAAGGCCAAAGAGAAGATGGGTGCAGGATGTGTCAGTTGATCTCCAGATGCATGTATCAGATGCGGGACATCTTGCTTGTGATCGAAAAGTTTTCAGGAGGGTTGTTATGGAAGCGAGGTTCTGCAAGGGACATGCTACTGACTGGCCCAAGATATAAAAGCAGGGAAGAAATATTAACAGCGAATACAGCTATTTTGATTTGACATTTTGATAACCTTATATGGGTTCTGTGGCCTTGTGGAGGGGTTGAGGAAAGAATAGACCCACTAACAAACATGTCATCAAAAGGTCACTGTGATTTTGCTGAAATAGAATGTGTTGGGCAAAAAGGTGCAGATATTGCAGCCTAGCTGCAAACCACTGCACAACATTGCAACCACTGTTTTGTGGGTAAACACAGAAGAAGGAGAAGAAGAAGAGGTTGGAGTAATTGTATAGAAGATGGTGTCTCTAGGATTGGTATATTTTAGGGCTCTGTCTGACATTGACCGAGATGGGAAGCTAACCTGTGATGAATACTGCATTGCCATGCATCTGTCAGAGCTGGCACGTATGGGTCATGTCCTTCCCGCTGCCCTACCAGCAGAGCTCATGCCAGCCAAGGTCAGATCAGGAAGCACTACATCATCACCACTGTCGTCTGCTGTTGCTGGTATGTTTTTCTTGCTGAACTATTTCTGTTATATTTATTTGTTTCACTATATAGCTTTTTGCCCTAACCTTCACCTTTGTGCCAGGTCATGAGGGTGTTCAAGGGAACGAGCGTGCAGACTATCTTGCTGACACTGCAGTTGCTATGGCTGGCCCAGTACTGGACAGAAGTGATGTTATCAGTGCCGTGCGCTGCACTTACCGCACCGAGGAGCACGCCAAAGGAAATGACTGCATATCCCTGTCTAGACTGATGGACTTGGGGGTACAGCCTGGAGATGCAAGAAATGAACAATTTCACTAAGAGGACAAGACGTTTCATTAACCAACACAGAACAGGCGTCATCAGTCGTTTTACACTTGTGGAGCTTTTGAGGAGGAGATCGGAACACCTATGGATCTGTCTGGAGCACTGTGATGATAATCCTTTCTAATCACTAATCACCCTATAGCTTCCAAATACATTAAAAATGTTTGATCCATTAAAACCCTGCAAATTGTTTCATCCATTCAGGCTCTACAAATTGTCATACATTGATTGTTTATTACATATTTGACAACTGTTTCTGAAGGAAACTGAGTGTCCTTTACAGTGTGGGTTTAACTGTACCAAGTATTCCAGCATAAGGTTAACAGGCTATGCTGGTAAACTTTACCTCTTCTTCTTTTGCCATTTTTTTTCGTATGAAGTATAGGATGTCAGCAATATCTCACCAAGTCATCCTATTCTTTTCCATAATGTGCAGTTCCTCCCTATTTTATTCACCCAAAGCATCTAATTCTCCTATCTTGATTTTTCTTCTTCTCTCCTCTAATTTTTTTTTGCCCATTGGGGTGCCCATAATTTTAAAACTTAAGCACCGAAAAGCAGCAAAACAATTTCCATTTACATGTATTCTTAAAAAATGTCACTTTTAAAAGTTATCTATACTGACTCACAGTAAAAGCTTTTGGCTGTTTTCACGTCTCACAGACATTTAGGATGACAAGATATGAATACATTAGCGAAATCAAAAATAGTGCAAGGTGGTTTTCCCTTGGACCACATCGTTTTATTTAAGGCAAAGTTGAGGTATGATTTTCCTGTAAGTCTCAGTTGTAGAGGTCATGAAGTCACAACATGAGTCACCTGATACATGTTTTTTAAGGCCTATGGTAATGTATTGCATAAGTGTTTGTATCTGCTGATTCATATATCTTTATATATTTTGGGAAAAATAAAGATAAATAATTGATGGCCTATGTAAAAAATATTTTTTAAAGGATTTTTTTCTGGACTTCTAATAGGGTGAAAACCCATTTTTTTTTCTTTCTAAGGGCGAGAGGGTTAATATTTTTAATTTATTCAAATAAGCCTATTAATCTACGTTGTTTATTGTGTGTATAATTAGAGTATCTGAAGGAAACAAGTTTCCTTGGCAGTCTGAATTTAACTGTTTAACCTAAAATAAATTGTTTTATGTAGAATGGGTTAAAGTTTCTCAAGTTTCCTTTGCAATGTGAATTAAGCTGTTTAACCTAAAATAAATTGTTTTACATAGAAAGGGTTATAGGTCCTCATTATGATTGTAATTGATTTGTGATTGTTCTGTAAGGATGAAAGCTGTTGTTTACAAGTCTTACAGCTATATTGATAATGCTTACAACATTTATGATGTAGAAATTTGTAATTACAATGCTGACATCTGGATTTATAATGCTAACACCTTTATTATTATGCCAAAATCTGTATTTATAATGTTGACATTTCTATTCTATAATACAGTAATTTCTTTCAATATCATCCATCTTTTTGTACCAGGTCCTCAGAAAGATGCCTTTGGAGATTTGTTGAGTACGACCGGCTTGCCATTGCCTGTAAGTGTTGCCCCTGTCTCACAGCCAGCTGAAGATGTGGTTGAAGAGCAAGGTAGGATGTCACACTATCTACTTTTTAATCTCTCAGTTTTTAATTTTTTTTTTTTTTTAAACTTATATGTCCAACTCTTTCAGTGCCAAACAACTCACCATTTATTTCTCAGTAATGTTCTTTATATCTATTCATCCCTTATGGGTTCTAGAGCTGTATTGTAGGGAAAACAAGAGTGGGCCCACTGCCTACCCAAAAGTATGTCATAAGAGTTGTCTAATTGGGAACTTCCTTCGAAGTCAGAGTGCATCCGCCTGAGAGGCAAGGAACCAACAGTCTGCATACAAATGTGTCGGATCTGTAAAACGGATCACACACAACACTCAGGTTCTGGAACAGGACTACAGTCCTGAGGTGGAGGAGCAACCGGAACATTCTGCCAGAGTTTAAAGCTGGTGAACACCAAAAAAGAAGAAGAATAAGAAATATGCTCTCACAAACAGTAGCTTTGTTAACCTTTTGTATGTGAATTCTTAGTTAAAAAACTTTTGTCCCAGAGTGCCTCTATCAAACTTTTTCAGCTACATTATTAGTTGCTTTTAAGAGAGAATTTATCTAGAATTAAAAACCTTAAATATTTTTAATAATGAGTAATTTGTTACAATTTAACAATTTACAGTGACATTTGAAGACAAGCGCAAAGAAAACTTTGACAAAGGCCAAGCAGAGCTTGAAAGGAGAAGAGCAATTCTTAGGGAGCAGCAGATGAAGGAAGAACGTGAGAGGCTAGAAAAGGAAAAATATGAGGCTGAAAAGAGAGAGAGGAAAAGGTATTTTACAGCTTGTAAAGAAAATTAATTTATGTTTCAGTTCATTGGCTGTAGCCAAACATATTCAAGTTTCAGAAGACTGCCAGTTTTCCTTCCCTAACCCAGTCCACCTTCAAGGCATGAAGGAACTAAACAAAGTGTTATCATGGGGATAACAGCTGCTTCTAGGGCACTCGATTGGGCAACAGAACAAGCGGCCACACATGCAGTAATTGTTTCAGACTCCACGAACATGCTTGTAATAGCAACAGATATCTTATGCTCTGAATGGATGGAAAGCATTTGGAAGTCGCAGTTAACCTCCATCATCTGGATTTACACACATGGGCATGCAAATATAAAAGGTAATGAAAGAGCTGACCAGCTGGTGAGTAATACACCAATGCAAACAGGAAGATGCATGGACAGAGCTGATATCATCAGGGCTGGACGGATTAGGGTGGGGGGTAATGATGAATTGCTGACACTAACACGACTGCATAACCTGGGAATAAAGCTTAATGGAGCACATCTGTGCTGTCTTTGAGGTCAAGGCAGGAGATACTGTTAGAACTTCTCATGGGAACAATCAATAAAGGTACCTTGGAGCGACTGCTGCATCAGAGGACTAAACATGCATGGGAATGCCCAGCATGCAGTGATATTCATTGTGATAACGTACTTCAACTAAAATTATGACCAAAAAGCTTAACGAGGTGAAAGAAAATTACATACACAGATACAACCAAATATTTTAAGCAAAAACTTTGTCTTCTTTTTCTCCTCTTCCTTCAGGTACAGCATCGAGTTTTTGTGTGTGTGTGTGGGTGTGGGGGAGGGGGGGGAATTGTAAGGATCGTCTGTGTGCTCTTTCTGATGTGTTGTTGTTGCACACAATGATCTTTTTGTTCCTGACATGCTGGTCTTGATACCATCATTCTATATTTTGCATGGCTGTCTCCTTGCTCTCTGTTTGGTTTGTTGTACTAGGGCATTCTCGTCAAACAACGGAACCATCCTGTCTTTTGCTGTTTAATGAACTGTATGACTGGTTTCAGCCTTTGTCAACAAGCAAAAATCCAGAATTGTTCAGCTACAGCCCCGAACAAGAGAGCCGTATAGCTTGAATACTATTTTCAACACTGTCTTGAAGGTCCTGGGATGATGACTTTTATCCTGTTTCCCTTCTCTAAGCTGTGTACCTTGTATAACCCTGACATTAGCTATAATGCCATCACCATTATCTTGGATTAATCTGGTTATTGTTGCCAAATCCTTTTTCCAGTTTAAAGATTCTCTAAAGTAATAAATTTCCTGGTTGCAAGGAGTTGTACATGGTAGATGAAGTTGTAAAAGTTAGAAAGAGTTGTACATGGTAGATGAAGTTGTAAAGATTATAAAGAGTTGTACATGGTAGATGAAGTTGTAAAGGTTAGAAAGAGTTGTACAGGGTAGAAAGTACTGTCACCTTCATTTGTCAATGAATTTCTGTATGTTCTTTCCTTCCCCCCCTCCCCCCCCACTGATTAAAAAATGGATAGCAGAACGCTGCTCCACTTTGGTGCAGGACAAAACTGCAGGCATCTTTAAATTGTCATTATGACATCACAGTGTTTGTCTGCACCATGATATCATGTGCTTAACACTGACATCCTTAAAAACGATATTGACGGTTTACAAGACAGGGGATGGCGATTGTAATTTTTGTCACACTTTTAAGGTTTCATTTAAAGTCTCATTGTTAATAAAATAGTGACTTAGCTAATTAATTCCTTCAGTCCCAGGGGGTTTAGCATTAGAGGCTTAAGAGATAGTAAAGAGAAATGTAAAATCAGCACATCTTATGTTTATTGGGCTTCTGGTTAGGAACTTATGAATGTATGATCTGTTTCTTTGGATTGAAAGAGTTAACAACCGCTTGAAAAAAAGAATGCTTATCGCACGTGTGGGAACAGTATAGTAGTGGGATGATAAAGTTAGTTTTGAACAGTCTTTTGAAATATTGTTCAAAATCATTACTGAACTGAAAATCTAACCAGGCAAGAAGCAGAGAACAGACGGCAAGCAGAGCTACAGAGGCAGTTGGAGAAACAAAGAGAGAAAGAACGAGAGATTGAAGAACATAGAAGGAAGATGTTAGAGCAAAGAGAAGTAAGCCAGTTTTATAATGCCTTCCAGTTTTGTAATGACTTATATAACTTCATTACACTTTTCTTTATTCATCGTCATAAACTACTGTGCATAACAAGGCTTTTCAGCTGGCATCCGGCAGGCCAGATCCGATCCCCAGATGCCTAGCAAGCGGCTTGTGGATTGCTAATTTGTATAAGTGTATTGTATTAATGATTTTTCTAAGCTGGGGCTCAAGTCTCTGGCCTGTAACTATCCCCATGTCTAATTTTGATCCTTAAGTAAACTAGTTGAATAGCTCTGATGCACAATATTTTTAAAAAAAATATGTGTTGCATATCCATTATAAGATGTTGTAGAACCAACCTCAGCATTTTTTGGGTGCTGATTATGGTTTTACTAATCAAGTTTACAGTCTCTAGTTTGCCATTTCTGTCTCAATGGTGGGCTCTCCATATCATAGAGGAAATCAGTGCACACCAGCCTGCTGCAGAATTGCCTGCAGCTGAGTTGAACTGGGTGTTTCAGAATTACAAAGTAGATTTGTAACGCCTAAGTGACAGACCCTGTACACTATCTCTCTGAATAATTGTTGTTCTCACTTTCTCTTTACTGACCATTCCTGAGTTAGTATGCTTTCATTTATTTCACTTTGCTGTTGCTTATACTACACAAGGGTGGCACAATGAAAGCATTCTGGGTCCATTAACCCATATGTCTTGGGTCAAAAATCACACCGCTGATTTTCTAGGATCTCCATAAGTGACTAAGTGGTTAAGCTATTTGCTTAACTTTTTGAAGGTTGTCTTTTCGTTTTCCAGTCTGTTGTTCTGCGCATGGTTGCAGTTTATTCAGAAATTCAGGGTCAGCACTGGAGTTACACGCTTTGTGTTTTGTACATCACTTATAGTCTTTGTGCTGAATAACTTCAAGTGTAAACAAATTTTAAGTAAGTGTGTTTTTACGCTTTAAATATTATTTTTCAAAATGCATAAATAAATGATGTAATAAACATGATTAAATAAAATATTTTTGGACATATTGTGAGAAGGAATGGACTTGAAAACTTGCTAATAACTGGCAAGATGAAGGCAGAGAGTTAAATACCTGGATGGGTCGGCCAGATAGATGGGGTGATACAAAATCATTTACCTGTTCCATGATCCTGGTGGTCATGTTTGATGGTGAAACATGACAGCCTACATTTACTGGAATGGCATGAAAAAGATGACAGTCAAACTTTTTAATTTCTTACTGAGAAGGAGGAAGTGCTTGTAATTTTTTTTAAACAGTGAATTCCTGTTAGATAAGTCAGTCCTTTTCCCAGGTAATTTTATTTCATTTTTAAAAGATAATGTGACACATATTATACTGTATTACTGAATATATGCCTTCATGTATGTTGTCTGGCCAGTCTGTGTTGGATTATTTATGTCAAATAAATCGATTTATTTAATTATATTATATTGTATAATACTATTGTACTACAGTATAATTATACTATATTTAATATTGTACCTTATATACTAACTGACAAACTCCTTACACTTCTATTTGTCATTTTTACTACACATGCATGTGCATGCGCATGCACACACATACACTCACACACACACACATGCACACTCACACACACACACACACACACACACACATGCATACATACATGCACGCACGCTTATCAAAATGCAATTTACCATAAATAGGCTGCTCGGAGAGAGCTGGAGCGGCAGCGACAGATGGAGTGGGAAAAGCAAAGAAAAGAACAACTAATGGTTGAGAAGCAAAGGGAGTATGAGCAACTGGGAATGATGAAGTCGCACTTAGCCAATTTGCAGAATGAACTAGAGTCTCTGGTAGGTGATTTAAACATTATAATCAGCCAGTGACATGCTTATTGATCCTTTCTTGACGTTAATCTCGTTTTATGGTTTATATTTGTTGGTAATATTTGATAGAGAATTGCTAACCCTTTATCTATACCCTAAAATAACTGAAAAATTGAACATAAACTTTTTCGAATTTTTTGTTTCTTATTTTTAACATAACAATATTAAGACACACACACAAATCTAGAACAGAGCACAGACCCTCGGATGGTCATGTGAACTGCTGAATCTTGATCTCTATTATTAGCATCATAGCATATGATTATGATGATGTTTTAAGTGATCTTAGAAATGAAAATACCACCACATATAATCATTCAGATTACTAAAATTACCTGCAGAAAACTAGAATCAAGTGTGAGCCATATATATAATTTAATCTGGACATGCAGTTGCAACTACTGTAGCCTCCTTAAGCAGCACTCTGAAGTGATTTTAAAAACTAGCCAGTTCAAATAGCGAAGCCATAAGATTCTTGAGTTCTAATTTGCATTGTGTCAGACTTTTATGTTTGTTGTTGTCGTAAATCAAAATGAAAAATTAATCCTGCCTAAAATGCATATAAGGAAATGTCATGGAAAGTAAAGGTGGCTGACATGGTGCTGACCACACCAACATTTAAATGCTGTTTTGTCTGTAAAACGTGGGTCTGTCACTTGTCGAATGCTTTATATGTGACCGGCTTGAAAATGGTCCTTTTTTTTAAAGCTTTGCTTTAAGTGGTGAGCAGTATAAAGTGAATTTACATGTTCTCATTCTAGCTGAGTTCTTGCATTAGATTGTATGCTTTGTTTTATGAATAATTCATTTTGCAATTGATTCACATTTTTGGTTTCAGAATGCCAAGAAGGCAGAGCTAGCTCTGAAGATTGCCCAGGTTCAGAAAGGTGTTGCAGACGTCACCAGCAGCATTGATATGATGAGAGTGTCTCGGGATAGAACATTAGCAGATATACATCTGCTTGAGAGACAGACAGTGGTAGGTACTTTCACACATTCATTTCATAGGTATATTTGTTCAGCATAACTCTATCTGAAAATTGAAGATCCAGTTCAATATCTTTATTTGCATGGAGCAGTTCAGTTTAATAAGTGAAAGAAAGATGCCTCTCCTTTACAGGCCATTGCAGAACCAACCCCAGCATTTGTGGGCTATTGTGGTTTTTCTAGGCAAATTTTACGTTAAGTAGTTTGCCATTGCTTACTGAATGGTCAGCTCTTAGTACGACTGTCGACACCATCGCAAGACAAATAATCTGCAGCTGGGATTGAACTCAGCGCTCGTTCGCAACGTCTAAGCCACAGACGCCGACTCAGTTTAATAACAAAATTATTACTCAATGAAGTAAATGTATGTATTGTGGACTTTGACATTTTATCGACTAATTTCCTTTTTGTTATGGGGGTTCATAGGCAAAACAAATAATAGTAACATAATATGCATATTATAAGTAGAAGCCATAGAAGGCTGGTTTGAGTTATCACTTAAAATTTTTTTTACCATTATTTGTTCAGTATCTTACTCTGGTGACAAGACGTTACTGAAGAGTCTCTAGTGTTCAAATGTGCATTGATATTTTGTGAAGGCTTCCCCGGACAGCTGAGTGATTTTTATGTATTTTTGTTTGTTATTGTATCATTGCCTGCTTGTATTCTGTGCTGATAAAGACTTTTTGATGTTAATGATTGTGGCATTGTGATTAGTTCTACTTCTTGTTTTTATTGATATTCTTTCTGAGAAAACATGACTCCAGGTCCAAAAAATCATGAAAAAACACAACAGGTTTGCTCTAAGTTGGAAAAAATCAGAATTTTAGGGAATGTTTGTGCTTTAGGCTTTGATAGTTTTATAAACTGGCTTATTATGTGACTAAATTAGACAACCCTGTGTATTATATGATGATATAGGTCATGAAACTGTTATCAAGCTTGTCAATAAATTTGAAAACATTGACATTCCTTATGGCAACCCTGTTTAAAAGAAATATCACATTTTATATACATCATATTTACTATCTTTAGCATGTTTAAAGTAACTTAATTTAGACCGATTTGGTTTTAAATATCTCACAATAATGACATAGTTTATAGTATAAACTTTTATGTAAAACTAACTATAAGTTAACATTGGCAGAAGAAACTAATTGATATGTCATTATTGCATCTCTTCTTATATGTCAGTAGAGACAGAATATGTTTAATACATTAAAAAAAAAAAAACATATTTTCATAAAATACAAAATTTCTTGCAAGATGTGCAGTAGAAATAGTAGAAATAAAATTTTAATTGTGCAAATTTTGAGTGTTTGAATTTGTACTTCAGTTATAAAGGATTTACTTATTTACTTAATTTTACGACATTGTTATTGTCGTTTGCACCTGGCGAGATACAGTGAACTATGCCAGGCAATAATTTTGCAATCTACAGTTTTTGCTTTCATTGTTCAAAATTAGTATTGTTGAAAAGTGTATTCCATTGGTATGAATTAAAATATAAACCGACTGTAAGTGGGCACAATGCAGCATGCAAAGCTGAAGTTGTTGACAGGCATATTTGGTAAATAAAAAACAGTGAATGACAGTTGTGATATAATTTTATTTCTCTGAGAGGGTGTTTCTTTTTTTTTTTTTTAAATAGGAATTGAATAAAAAGCTGGCATCTCTTGGTGGTGAAAAAGATGTATATGGTGTTCAAGTGCAAACAGCACAAGCAGCTCCACTGTGTAAGTTTCAGCTTTTACAGTGTGTTGCTTATTTTATGAGTATATCATTAACAATATTGTATACACTGATATGACATCATCATTACCCCATAATACTACGTGTCATTCGGTCACCAGTTTCTGTTGACTGTCTGATCAGCTCTCTCCACCTTTGGCGGTCAGTTGCGATGAACTGTATGATGACATGTCTGAGGCCTGTCCAGTCAGTCAGGTTCTGTAACCGGGTCTTTCTTGGTCTGCCTCTTCTCCTCTTTCCCTCTACTGAGCCCTGCAGTATTGTTTTTATATCTTATTACATGTCCATACCATTGCATTTTTCACCTCTTCACTGTAGTTAAAAGAGGTTCATATGACGTAAGTAGGCCGATAATTTTTCAGATGATTAAGTTTGAAATCTGTTTCTTTTTCTAATTAAAATCTGTTTCTTTTTGTTTTTTCATTGTATCTAGAAGTTGTACATGGCTCCTTTAACCATTGTCACATAATTCTGCAGTAGTTTATAGAGATATCATCCCACCAACTATCTTGCCTCCGCTGAGTGATCACCACCTGCATTGGTCAGAGACCATTTCTTTTAACATATTTGTGGCTTCTTCTTCATCATTTTGAGCCCTTGAGGTTCATTGCTACAGATATCACCACCCACCTCCATTCATCACTGTCATTGGTCTTCTCTTCCCACTTAATTATTCCAAGTCATTGCATGTCTGCCTGTATATTATCTATCTGCTGTCTTCTTGGTCTGCATCATGGTCTACTCCCATTCAGTTTTATGTACACATACACAAAAAAAAAATATCTGTTATGTGTCATTCTCTCTGTACACACTTTTTGTTAAATGTCTGTTATGTGTCATTTTCTCTGTTTTTCCTAACCATGCAGTTTATTAGCCCTCATGTTACCAGTAATTAGTGGTGATTGACACAGATTATAAATTATTCTGTTGCTTCTCAGTTTGCATTCTCCACTGTTTGCATCTTTGATGTTTTTGTGGCTAACCTTTATATTTGGAGGCTATTCAATCATCTGCAGCTTGGGGTAGGCATCAAGTAGTAGAACAGACTCTAACCCTAACTAGCATAAACTTTATAAGAATGTCAGTTGACAGATGTTTAGATGTTGTGAAGCCTTATATTGCGCATGACCTGTAAATAGAGTTTTCTACTGCTCCTAGTTCACTTTGTCCTTTTTTTCGTTGACCCTACAGCTGACACACATCGTACAGTTGTAAGCAGCATTGAGGCAAAGAAAGCCAGTATTCAGAAAATGAAGAAGGAGATAGAGCAACTGGAGAGTGATACTGAAGCTCGACTTGGTGAAATTGACTGCAGCAATGCCGAACTGAAGGTACATATGGAGTTGCAGGTTGAATCTCATGCACAGTGTTTGTAGTGCACAGATTTTGAGCTGTTATTTAAACTGACTGAGTTCAAAACCATTCATCATTAGTTGCTAGCCTTAGTTTCAGCTTCACTGCAGACAAGTCACTTTGTAATCGCTCTGTTCCTATGTGAGTGAAAATCCTAAACAAATGCCCTTTACTATCCTATTTAATTAAAAAAAATTGATGAACCCATGATTAGTCTTGGTGAAATCCTGAAGCATGCATGCATACAAACACAGCAGTTTCAACAACTTGAACAACATTTACTGGAACACTGCTCTCAGCATCAAACTGTAACCAATATAATCATTCTGCCAGTTTATTTCTCCTATTCCATCACAATTACTCAACTAACATCCTTGCTGTTCACTTCCACAAATATACCATAATAATCATTTACTCAATGTTGACTACAATTCATTCAACTACATCGACGACGTCAGGACTGTTCTCTTTCAACTCTTGTGCACAGCTGACCACGAGTCAACCTCGGACTTTCCCTCGCTTACTCTTCCAGCCCCAAGTATCTTGTGCAGTCATTTGTGGCACATATTTTTCTGCTCGACTTGCCGTGAACGTGGAGATCATGCAAAGCACCTCATCACACAAGTGTTTGTCCTGGGGTAGAGTGTGAGTGGCTGCTTGAATGGAAAATGCTTGATTCAGTCTGCATGAAAACAGTGAAAGTTACATGTGCAACATGATTTCCAACAACTATGACCCTGAAAATGTTTAGGCATTGTGGCAGTATAGTCTGTATAAAAAGGCTGTTGAGACAAAACACCCAGTACATGCGCTTGTAGTGCCATAACTATGTGAAAACGACCGCCACAAGTATTTGGACACCGGAATGAGCTCACAAGCCATTGTGTCTTAGATGCAGTCAATAGTGAACCTACTTTAAACAAAAATTTGTTAGTAATAATTTACCTCTTTTTTCATATGATAGTAATAATGTGTCTACTTTTTAAAATAAACACGATAATGATACTGAACCTACTGTTTTTTTTTTTTCCAAAATGTGATAGTAATAATACACCTACTTTTTTTTTAAACAATAAAAATATGGGTTGTTTCAGAATTTGAAAGATGATCTAGCAAGGCTAGAGCGAGAACTGCCTCTTTTTAAAAAACAACAGGATGAGAAGATTGCACTTCAGAAGAAGATTGCACGAGAAATGCAGCAGAAACAACAAGCTGATAAAGAACAACAAGAAAAGCTTAGACAGGAGATAGCACAGTTGCACAAAAAGTATGTTGGCATTATTCTTATTGGCACATTATAGCATTCCTTCTTTTTTTTTTTTAAAGTAGAAGAGAAACCATGTTAAATCACCACGAATTCTGATTTAATGTGCACAATTTGTACAACATCTTTTCTGCAGGCCATGAGGGCGTGGTGGGTAATGAACAGGCAGACAGACTGGCTGGATCTGCACATCTTGGTGGTGAAATAATACATGACAAGGCAGATGTGGTCAAGGCTCTTTGGGAACAAGCAACGGAATCAATAGAGAAAGAAGATTATTATAGCCTGGAGAGAATGAGGCACTTGGGTGTAACCAGAGGGTCTGGCCGGCTGACTACACTCAGAGAAAGGGCAAGACGGATATTTAACCAGATTGTGACCTGTACCATCAGTATTGGAAATCTGCGCTGGCTGCTGAAAATGAAGACAGAGCATGCATGGGAATGCCCCAAGTGCTGTGATGTCAATTCTTGACTCGACTCAACTCAACTCAATTTGTACAGCAAAATTCAAAATCTGTTTAAATCACAATTCATTATTGGTATTAGGAAGGCTGATAGACTGATACTCCAGCGGTTGAAACATACAGAGAGAATGTCAGACAACTGAGAGACAAAAACTATTTAAACAAAAGAGCTGGTTGGAAGCAGACCACAAGGCAGTTCAGAAGACATTGGAGAGAAAATACATCTGCAGTTCTACAAACACTTGGTGTTACCAGCTAGAATGAGGTGGACATTCACATAGACAAGTAGAAGTAGGCTATATCTGCAGCAGTGAACTTCAAGGCCTCATAAAGCTGAAAATGAAGAAGAAGACAGCATTCGTGTGCAGTAGGTTTCTTATCTTCAGTCCTTATCTGAGAATGCTAGATACGTAATCATACTACATAATAAATAAAAGAATGTGTGATATTTGAAATCAGTTTACAAAAAAAAAAAAGGTAAAGGACTATTTCCACCCCTTTTGTCATATATGGCATATCGATCTAGACCTATATTTTATCGACCAATCGGCACAAGATGGGTTCTGTGGTCAGCATCACGCCGGCCACCTTTACTTTCTGTGACTGCACTCGGTACCCACTCAAGGCTGGGTCGACCTGCGAGACAAGGTCATTTTTAAAAAAAGTGCAGCTCCGCCAGGGAGCAAACACACGACTTTCCAATCTGCAGGCGAACGTCTAGCCGCTCCGCGGCCACTCCCTTTGAAACCAGGGGTTCTGAAAATAAAACAGCCTTATACTTATTCTGAGCCTGAAGTGAGCATGATAACTTCTTGAAGAGACACCATAGCTTCTTACTCAAATTCTCTTAAACTATGTAACTGTTTGGTGTTGTGTTGAGCACATTTCTGAAAAGTCTAGTTCTGGATCTTGTTAATGTAGTATATAAAAAGTAATGAATGCTAATTTATAATCTATGCTCTTAAATCATTAATGTCACATTAATGGATCCCCAGGGAGAAAGCTGTCTCTGTGCCGAAAGTTTCTAAACCCCCGCCCACCAGTAAGTTGACATAAATTTGTTTAAAAATAGAACATTGTATGCTAAAGTTACAATTTTTTTCCATGGATATTTTTATCAATCATTTGAAAGTAAAATGAGCTCCTAACATTTATGACTATTTTCCCTGGATGTTTTCAGGGACAGCTATTCAAGAGTATACTGAGGTCTTAACATTTATGACTGTTTCCCCTAGATGTTTTCAGGAACAGCCATTTATAATGATCTATTACTGGGACATAAGATATTGTTCAGGAAATGTCTCTAAAAATTGGGAATGAATGGTCACCTTTTTATATGCAGCTATAAAAAGCCATATGCAGTTTTTTAAATTGTGTGTTGAGAAGAACTTTGGAGTTAACCAGGCTGGTAAAACAAGGATTTTGATTGAATCCTTGTAACTTGGACTGCCTTTCTCAAATACCACTTTTCTTAGGCCTGAAGCTGGCTTCTGTGAGCTGTTGTCATTGCCCATGACTCACACATCTAGGTCAGGACTGGCACATAGGTAAAGCTGTATTTTTTTTTCCTCTTGTCTCTTTCTCTTTTGTTGAAAAACCTTTATTTTATAGCCTGGAAGAGTCTACCAACTACTGCTTTTCGAGCAGCCAACTCTGCTTTAATGTCTCTGTTCTTGTCTGTTATAGTTCCAAGGTATTTGAACCGGTTGGCCTGCTCCAGTGTATATTTTCCTATCATGATCTTATGTTTCTTCTTATCTTTTGAAATCACCAAAACTTTAGTTTAGAGGTTGATAAAGACACTGGTTGAAACGTTGTTTCTGTGTTTGTTTTTTCCTTTTCCCCAACATTGAGCTTCTTGGTCAGAGCTTGCATTTAGTGAACTTGTTTCTTGCTCTGAAGGTTTACTGCCATTGGTTTTCTGTTAATGGACAATAATTTAAACTACATCCACATTATCTACATTATATATACTGTGGTAGTTGAAGATGTGTATACCCTACAGGACATCACAAACCACCCCAGTGTGTGTTGGCTTTTTTGTGTTTTTTTTAAAGGCAATTTTATGTTCCCTCCCTTGCCTTTGCTTTATGATCAACAGGTCCTTACAGAACATTGCTCTTTTCATGATGCACCTAAACATCTTTCTCCAGTCCTCTGTGCTTTTCTATCCAGAAACTTTACCCACTATCACCATTTTTTCCAGGGCATTCAAAATGGCCAAAATACATTATATTTCTGGACAGGCTGCTGTTTGTGAGCCAGTTCATCTCAATGCTGAGATGATGTCTTTTTTCTTCTTAATCCATTGCACTCTAAGAAATGTTTCTGTAGCATTTCAGTTCAAAGGCTCTGAATTATCTCCAGTGATTGAGTAAGAGTCTGAGACAACATTCATAAGTTTTCACATACAAAAAAAAAATATTATCAAAATCAAAGTAACGGAGTAGGCTACCAGATTTATTATAATGTATTGGGATTAAATTGTAATGACTCAAGTCACTAAACACAATTGTCTTTGTTTTCCTTTCAGCACAAGATAGCTGGTTTGATTTCAACAGTTCAGAGGCTGTCAGTACAGTTGCTGGCGATGACTTGAACTCTGCAGTTAACTGGGAAGCAGCATTTGATAATACTTCTAGCTCAGCAACCTACAGCAACATACCTGTAGCATGGGAACCCAACGGTACAACAACCAAAGGTGATCAGTTTGGTCTGTTTTTTCCCTGTATAGGTTCCCAGTTTAGGGTAGAGTAATGTAGAACCCAACGGTACAACAACCAAAGGTGATCAGTTTGGTCTGTTTTTTCCCTGTATAGGTTCCCAGTTTAGGGTAGAGTAATGAATGTTTAGTGTTGAATTAAGAGTGGACATCACAGCACTTGGCACATCCTCATAAGCTCTCCGTCCCCATCTTCAGCAGCAGTCGCAGAGTTCCAGTTGTGATGGTACCAGTAACAGTCTGTATATCTGTCTTGCCCTTAATTTAGGGTAGAGTACTGAATGCTAAGTGTTGAATTAAGAGTCGACATTACAGCACTTGGCACATCCTCATAAGCTCTCCGTCCCCATCTTCAGCAGCAGTTGCAGAGTTCCAGTTGTGATGGTACCAGTAACAGTCTGATTGTATATCTGTCTTGCCTTTAGTTTAGGGTAGAAAAGGATAGTCCCACAGGCCCATAACAAGCATATTGTAGAAGTCGACTTATTAGGGTTTTGCTGAAATCGGATAAACTCTGTTGAATGACACAGATGTCGCTGCCTAGCTGTAAAAGCAGGTCCCTGACGACATCTGCCATTTCATGTATCCATTCACCACCCAGTGTTGCAGATCTAGCCAGTATGTCTGCCTGTTCATTACCCACTATGCCAGCATAGCCTGGAGAAAAGATCCAAAGTATGCTCACTACCTGTGACCTTTCCAGTGAAGCTTGCCACTCTTTTCGAAATCATCCCTGTCCTCACCTTTCTCAACTTTCTCAACCTTTCTTTTTATCAGCTGTCCGTACTGGTGGCAAAGCACTTGTGGTTTATAACCGTGTGCAATGACGCTGGTTCACATCTCCAGACTTAACTTTATCTTTCTCAACATGCTTTCAGAGTATGTTACAATTACAACACGTGTATGCATCTTGTTCTCTAGCCACCGGAGTGCTGCAGTTACTGCCTCTACCTCCATTCTCATGCTAGATGTTGTGGTGTCATATGCTAGGCTGTCTTGCACTAAAGATTTTCCATTGACTTTTGCTACGAACCCCCAAGCACTTCTCTTTCCTCTCAACACCGAACAATCTGTATAGATAATCAGATCACCTGGGCATGAATTGTCATGAATCAGCTGTTGAACTTCCACATCTGTAGCACCTGCTGGCCACTCTCTGCACTCCCGGCATCTCCTCTACTTTTAATATTTTAATGTTGTATGTTTTTTTTTTAGGGGGGGGGGGGGGGGGGGGGTTTTTCACTGACAACTATTCAAATTCATAAAGAAAAGACAGTTGATATTTATCAGGGAATGTCAAAGAAGTTGTGGATTAAATAAAAATATTTTTTATGTGGAAAATACTAAGTATGAGAGACAGCTGAAGTCAAAACTGTCTGTGAAAAGCGTAAATAGCTAGGCAACAAATAGTATAAGCAATATGCTGTGGTGCTAATTTTTTTAGATTTTTTTCTTTTTATGACCAGGTTCACCCAAAAAACTGAGGTATCGAGCTCTGTATGACTTTCCTGCTGCAAGAGAAGATGAGTTGACCTTAGTCGCTGGTGTAGAAATATGGGTGAGTTCTGTTTGGTTTCCACCTTTTTCATACATGTGATCAAAAACGCTAACAGAATAGACTTGGAATGTACATTGGTTTTGAGCACTCGCACTGAATACAACCATGCTGAACTTGTGATCACTTAATTTCTGCACTAACCCTTTCACCCCATAATTATACATGGCAAATCTGCATAGTGTCTATTGTAAACAATACAAAAGCTGTTATATAGGTAAACAGCAACTGCCTCAAGCCATGATGCCAAGAAAAATACAAGCAGCAAAACCTACATTTAAGGGGCAGAAGGTTGAAGCAGTACTATGAGAATTGACTTCTCATTTGTTGACTTTGTGTTTGAAG
The DNA here is from genome assembly GCA_905116865.2 of Candidula unifasciata. Taxonomy (NCBI): domain Eukaryota; kingdom Metazoa; phylum Mollusca; class Gastropoda; order Stylommatophora; family Geomitridae; genus Candidula; species Candidula unifasciata. The sequence goes on along the minus strand of CAJHNH020001547.1, from coordinate 103,698 downwards.
TTTTTAAAAATACTGTCTGAAGATGGTTGTTGTGATTTTTCACAGAAATTTATTAATGAAGTATGTATATATAGCATCCTGTCTTTAACTGGCAACTGTCAAGGAATGTTAAATTATATAACATGTGCCCAAGTCCTCTTTAAGTATCTTACTCTTTTCAGAAGATGAAATGAACTAGATTTCAATGATCTAGAGGCGAAGATGTTGTGACCTCAAAGTCACCTCACCTCTGTCTCTCTCTTTCTCTCTCTCTCAATAGCTGCATGGAGCAAAGAATGTTATTATAGAAACCTGTGTGTATAAATATTTCACACTTACAAACACCATGGTATTAAACACTGATTTTACATAAACATTTTAAGTCTGTTGTATTGTTAGAAATTTGGTAGTAAATGTGGTGTGGTTTAAGCGGCACATGAGGATTTCACATAAACTGCAAAAGTGTTGTTACCCTATTAAAAAGTGGTGTAATAAATCTAATGTAAATTTTTTATTTATATGAATATGTAAAATAATCTTTGCAAAAATGTAGATTTATTCAGAATTTATATAATAAATTTGGTGTGGATTCTGCAGGTTTATGAGGAATTTACACCAGTTCCAGGGATGGAAGACTGGTATAAAGGGGAACAAGATGGGCATGTGGGCTGGTTTCCAAAAGCTTATGTGGAAAGACTTGATGAGCCATCTACAGATTTATTTAGGTAGGAACCGGATGTGTTCTGTTGTTATGTGCCAGAATGGTGTATTGAAACTTGTGATTTGCTTGTTTTTTATTGTTTTCAAATGCACTAGTTAGTTTTTTTTCCAGCTTGTCTGTATATTAAATTTTGTTAAAGTATCACAGACATGGTTTTTGTTTTGACTTATAAGTGTACCTTCCAGAGTATCCCTCTCTCTCTCTCTCTCTCTCTCTCTCTCTCTCTCTCTCTCTCTCTCTCTCTCTCTCTCTCTCTCTCTCTCTCCAGAGCGTGTGTGTGTGTGAGAGAGAGAAAGTAGGCAGTGCCCTGTATGCATTTTGGAATCATTTGGGGGAGGGGGTATGGTGGTATAGAATAGACCCACTGCAACCCCCCCCCCCCCCCCCCCCTCCCGACAATTAAACCGTAAAAGGGAGTTAAAAAAAGGTTTTGCCGAAATCAGACGTGTTGGGCTGAAAGTCCAGCTTTTGAAGCCTAGCTGTAAACCACAACACAGTGTGCCAAAAGCCCTTTTATGGAGAAATACAGAAGTAGAAGATTAAAGTCTGCCCTCTACACACATTTTTTTCTAGGGCCAGAGATTTGCTTGCTCAATAAGCACCAACTAATGTAAATGGATTGTCCACTTCAACCGGTGTATGCAAAGTAAAGTAGAGGACACCCTTGCACACCTTCAGGAATATTGGGCACATATGGCCAGAGCTATATTTCAAAGACCATTCGGCACCCTGTGGGTAATGTGGCCAACATCAAGCCAGCCGCCTTGACTTTCCAGGCCTGTACCTGGTACCCACTCGAGGCTGGGTCAGCCTGGGAGACAGAGTCGTCTTTGACAATGGTCCGGCTCCATCAGGACCTGAACCCATGACCTCTGATCCACAGACCAGCATCTAGCAGTTATACCATGGCCGTTAACCAGTGTATACACCAGTGATTCCCAAAAATTTTTTTCTCTTACATACGAATAGTCATACTTTTACTTAGGTAACAGTGCCATGGAAAATTTTTTATTGAGAGAAAGGAGCCGTGACTAAGAAAAGTTTGTGAAACACTGGTATTCACCACTGTCAATAATATTGTTGATAACCTTTTAATGGGGGTTTTTCATTTACTTTACTCCAGCAGTGCATTTGAACCTGTGGAGCAGGCATCTAATGTTCAACAGTCAACTGCTTCTCAACATGACCTTTTGACTTCTAGTTTCATTCAAGTAAGTTCTTTGTCCAAATGTTCAGCAGTTATATTTTCATGTCATTTATGTATGAATTCTGAGGCTGCCTCTGTGGCTTAGGGTGGATGAATGTGGTTTTGTAATTCTGACATACCTGATTTAAATTGGCTGCAGGCAGTTTGGCAGCTGATCACTTTGCTTTGATTTTGAACTGATATAAGCACAAGCTGTTCATAAAGCAGTGGCAGTAAACATAACATTAGTTGTGTATCCTTTACAGAACATTACAGAAACAACCCTAGCATTTATTGGCTGTTGTAGTTTTTCTAGGCAAATTTTACGTACCACTGTTGAAACCTCGGCAAGACAAATCGTCCGCAGCTTGGATCGAATCCGGCACCCGGCGTTATGAAGTGATTGCACAGGATAGAACAGTATGGAGAAATAGACTGTGAGCCTTTTGTTACATTAATGGCACAATGGGACAATGAATGGATGAATTGGAGGGAGAGGTACTTTTGCAAGGACTTATTCTGGCACTCTATAGGTGTCAGTATGTTTTCTTGTTGTTGATAATTTTGATTTTATTTTCTTCAAGTAATTTATAAAAATCATGATCAGTACAATTGAAAACACAATATTGATGAGGTTATTTCCAGTTTAAGCGCTATATTTGTTGATTAACTACTGAAGGTTCTGCCTTCTTCATAATGGAGGTTTGCTACAGTGCATCCACTGTTGTCTTTAGGATTTTTACCTGGTAGGGCCCAAATCTCTTCTGTGGTACACCTTTTAAACCACTGTCTAAAAGCTATGAGAATGGTCTGAAAAATACCACAGTTCTTGGGTTGATCCCGCTTTATAACGATAGCACCAGACATCTGAGATATTAAAGGTAGTGTTGTAGTCTGCCTGTCTATATCTTCTCTGAGATAGTAATGGTAGTGTTGTAGTCTGTCTGTCTATATCTTCTCTGAGCTAGTAATGGTAGTGTTGTAGTCTGCCTGTCTATATCTTCTCTGAGCTAGTAATGGTAGTGTTGTAGTCTGTCTGTCTATATCTTCTCTGAGCTAGTAATGGCAGTGTTGTAGTCTGCCTCATATCTTTTGAGAAAGAAAAAGTAATTTTGTAGTCTGCCTGTCTATATCTTTTAAGATAGTGAAGTTAGTTTTGTAGTCTGGCTGTCTATATCTTCTCTGAGATAGCAATGGTAGTGTTGTAGTCTGGCTGTCTATATCTTCTCTGAGATAGCAATGGTAGTGTTGTAGTCTGTCTGTCTATATCTTCTCTGAGATAGCAATGGTAGTGTTGTAGTCTGTCTGTCTATATCTTCTCTGAGATAGCAATGGTAGTGTTGTAGTCTGTCTGTCTATATCTTCTCTGAGATAGCAATGGTAGTGTTGTAGTCTGGCTGTCTATATCTTCTCTGAGATAGCAATGGTAGTGTTGTAGTCTGGCTGTCTATATCTTCTCTGAGATAGCAATGGTAGTGTTGTAGTCTGGCTGTCTATATCTTCTCTGAGATAGCAATGGTAGTGTTGTAGTCTGCCTACCTGTGTCTACTTCATGTTGTTGACACATACGACATTTACAAAGATCTTCAGCTGGTCTGCTTTTTTTTCATTTGTACTGTTTTAAAAAAAAACTCTAGTGATGTAAAGCTGACTGTTTTATTCAATATTTGTGTATAGAATAATCTCAGTGTTAGGGATGCAGTTTATATTTCATATATTTCTGCAGCTCATAATTGCAAGAAGTGCATTACTTACAATAATATAAAATACCATAATTCTAGTTTCTAAAAAAAAAAAAAAAGTTTAAGTAAAAATTACAGCAGTTGTATTTAGTATTTTTCTTTTTTCAAAATCAGCCTAGTGCATTACCAGATAGTCTAGCAGATTATACAGAAGAAGTTAGTACCCCCAACAGCCATATACCACCTGAAGGTCTTCTAGCCAAGGCTTTGTACCCATGGAAGGCCAGACAGGAAACAGATCTAACATTTGATAAAGATGACACCATTCTAGTCAGAGAGCAGCAGGATTTGAAGTGGTTTGGTGAACTTAATGGAAGGGTAAGTGTCTTCACTTCAGCCTTTAAGGTACTTGTATAAGACTTCTAGTTAATTTACTTGCTGTATGCTGTTAGAACAGAGGGACAGAAACTGCACACACAAAAGAGTTGAATAGAACATAAGGCAAACCAAGAAAACAGTGAAGAGATAATATGCAGGTCGACCTACAAACACTAGCTGGAAAGAGAAGGAGAAGAAGAAAAGGAGAAATGCTGTTACCTCAACAGAATGAGAAGACTGAAGCTTTTACTTTAGCAAACAATACTCCTGTTTTCTTTTACCTGCAATATGATTTTAGATCAGCATCGTGGAACAGTAGTAAAGTAGGTCTCACTATACTGCCTTATTTAAGTAATTATTCAGAATGTCCATAGAAATTGGTTTTGTTTAGATGTTGCTTCTTTTTTTATGCTGTATTTTAAAAATATAAATTGTCTGTAAGTAAATTTTGTTTTCTTTCATTTTATCTTGTTGATTTGAGTAATTAAAATGAATAATTCAGTTACAGTGATAGGAATTATATAAGTTACTAATGTGTTTTTTTTTCCCCTTCGTTAAAGTTTGTTTCAGTTTACAGTTTTGCTGTTTATTTGTTGCTTCAAAGTGGTGCTTTTTTGTCTTCTCTTTTTAGAGTGGCTGGTTTCCAAAAGCTTATGTAAAAGTTATCGGAGTTGCTCCGAAGTCAGGGTAAATATATTTCTCTATCTTGAGTTTTGTATATTTATATTCTGGTTTTATCTTCAAGCTGAATCTCTTAAGTAATTATAGAGACTGACTCTTCTCTATGCCATGAGCATATTGAGCATAGATACTAGACTATTTAAAAAAAAAATATATTATTTGGCACAAGATGAGTGACATGATCAAGCCTCTTGCCTATACTTTCCAGAACAATCTGGTATCTATTTTTGGCTGGAATAATGTTGGAGCACAGCTCAAGCTAAAAACAAAAAGGATTCCTATCTTGATGAATATTTGAACAAATGATGACTGGGCTCAAGGCAAGCGGGCTAACCACTACATCTCACTGACCAGCTCTTAATAATTGCAAAAAACTTGCATTTCCTTATGGTGTGGTTATTAATCAAGGCCTACTTGAAAATTCAACACTTTTCACTGGAACAGTTTCTAAACAAATAAAAGAGGACGATCAGAACTGCACCGGGTAATTAATATTTGAGAAATGGACATGAAAACTCTAAGCATAACTTGCATGTTGATGGACGGACACAAAAGGGAACACATATGGCAGAGTGCAGTTGAGATTGGTGCCCTAATGACCTTCTGTCTCCTTCTTCACTTCCTCCAGTTACTTCATTGATGTTTTTGTGGGAGATATAAGGATCTTCTGTATTTTCTTTCCAGTGCATTGTATAACTTGATTCCGATGTTTTTAAAGGCTGTTCATGATGCTGCCGTCTTTCCATATTTTGCATGGTCTTTCCCATGCTATGTGTCCATTGTATCTGTTCAGCATGGCTCTCTTTTTTTTTTTTAAAACTGACATAATGGAGTTTATTTCTCAAAAATGATACACCATAGCTTGATGTAATACAACCGCTGATTACTTCTCCTCCTTGCCAGAACCGACTTTGGTCTTGGCAGTTCCTCCAACTTTCTTCTCTCTGTGGCATTTGTAACCAGGCAAATTTTGTCACATAGCCTGACCATCTCATCTGCTGCTATATATAAAAAAAAATATTCAATGTTTCTAGTCTCTAATCTTCTAAAATTACTGTCTTTGTTATAGGCAGGCCGCCATGGTGTAGTTACTAAATGCTCGCCTGCAAATTGGAAGGTCATGGGTTTGGGTCCTGAGGGAACCAGACTTTTCTTTATTGTTTTTTGTGTGTTTAAAAATTAAGAAATGACCATGGCTCCCAGGTCGACCCAGCCTTAAATGAGTACCAGGTCCAGTCCTGGGGAGTAAAGGTGGCCAGTGTGATGCTGACCACATCACCAATTGAGTGCCGATTAGTTTATAAAATACAGGTCTGGCCCTATGTGTCCAGTTTGCCTGAAGGTGTGGAAAAGGGTCCTTTACCACTGAAAGGCATAACAGGGAGGAAAAGAAAGAATGATAACTTGAATTAAGTGACATAAAAGCTCTTCTAGCTTGAGTGTATTGGAACTCTCTGCTTCCTGCTGAAAAATGGGGATGGAGCACTTATGGAAAGGCTTTAAGTGCATTGATGTCAATCGTCAACTCAGCACACCTTAGGAGTATATCTGCTATATAGAGAGAATTAGTTGTGTCAACCGATTTAATTGTGCCTGTAGTTTAGTCTTTTATCTGAAAAAGAAATTGGATAGGGCTGTTTAAATTTTTTTAAATGACACAGAGGAGACTTAAGGCTTCATATATTCTAAATTTCCTGAGTTCTTGCCAGCCATCTATGACAATTCATGCCAGTTAAGTAAAAAATAGTTTCTGTTGCATTATAAGTTTGCCATCAAAATTTGAAAACAAACAGGTAAATACCATCAATTCTCGTCCCCACTGGAAGGACTGTCTGTTAGCTTAGTAAAACACAAGCTTTGCTTCGTTTGTGAATCTTTGAGTTAATCTTTCTTGTTGGGGTTAACTTACTTTGGTCAGGTTTGAAGAAGATGAGTTCACAACCAGTCAACCTGTGGCCGCTGATGACTTCAGTGCTAGTTCAGAATTTTCGGATTCCCAGGCAGGAGGTTTGTGGGTTTCTATATGTTATGTCAGGTTTAGCCCAGGAACTAGACAAAGATTTGTGAAAGTGTCATTCCAACATGTTGCCACCTGTGGCTTAGGGGTTACAAATGAAATTTATAATTCCTAGATACCCAGTGGTATTCCAGCTGTGAGCAGTTTGTCAGCAGACCACTTTGCATTCATTTCAAACAATAAACACATCAACAAGACAGCAACAAAAGCCAGAAGGAGGGTAGCCATTCTGAGAAAACTAAGTGGAACCACATGGGGTGCTAGTAGTGAAAATACCAATACAGTGTTTAACCAGACCTTGGATAAGGATCAACAGCGGGGAGTTCGGCATCAAAAAACTGCACTACAAGAATTAGACAAAGTGTAAAATCAAGCACTCAGAGATACCACAGGCAGTATAAAACCAACACCTAAAGCCATGATGGAGTTTATGGTGAAAACCCAAGCACTGAGTGAACGCAGACACCAAGATGCTAATACAGGAAGAAAAGTTTCTAAGCATGCCTAATCTCCCTATGAATAAAAGATTCATGTTTTGTTATCACACTTTACCAACTAAAACACACATTCACAAATATGGCACTGTTTCATTTGGTAAGTTTGTCAGTTAAATTGTGTGTATGTGTGTGTAAGAGAGAAAGAAGGATAGAACACCTGAAACAGAGGTTAAGAAGTGTGTGTGTCGAAAGAAGAAAAAAATGGGACTGAATGGGTGAGAGAGATTATGTTGGAGGCAGAATGTATGAGGAACAGAGAGAAAGAGGGTGTGTGCGGATGTATGAATGAGTGTATCAGATAGTTTATGGATGTGTGAGTGAATGTATGAGAGAGTGGTTTAATCCTTTCACCTTTAAGAATGTTTAGGAAAAAAGGACTTTTTTCACAGTTTGTTACAAAATGCATTCTTATAATACAAAAACTAAAAATCTGCATTAAGAAACTAGAAGAAGAGAAGAAGAAGCTTAAGAAACGTGGAATATTGATCAGTTAAAAAAAAAAATATTCAGGGGATCAAACCCCTAAATCACTGTGAAGATAAGCAGACCTGACGTTCTCTGCTTCTTTGATGACATCAGATCACTAACAAAATTAGAAATTTGTTTTCTAGTCACTAATCAAGAAATTTTTGTATTTCTCTGTCAATCATTAAATAAAAATGGAACAGAGAATTATTTGATTTCCTTCCCTTTGACCACTTAAAAGTGGTTTTTGTCACTTTACCACATAAGCATAATGACATAATAATGAAATTACATGACATCACTGTGAATCCACAATTTAAAAAAATCTTTTTTCATCCCAGATAATATCTCCAAAAATCTCACCCCCTATGTCTACACACTAGGCAGTTATAGCCATTTCTAAAGCTGTAATATAGGTGTTCTGTCCTGGACTGTCCAAAGACATCATGTCAACAAAAACCCATAAATTCTAGAAAAACGGTTTTCTCTAGGCTTGATCAAATAAAGTGAACAATGATGTCCTCCCCACGCTCCTGGAGAATTTTTTTAATTCATGTGCTGATTCATTTCCAATGTTGAAAGACTGAATCTACTCACGCATTTACACATATGCTGTGTTTAGTAGTTTAAATGTAACATTACTATTTTATTGCTGTGTTATGAGCTTAACCAATTTTCTTATTTTCTTTTTCTGGATTAGAATATTACATCGCTATCTATAACTACGTATCCCAAGAGCCATCAGATCTCAATTTCAATGAGGGAGATATGATTTACGTTACTGGCACCACAGGTGATTGGTGGGTTGGAACCTTAGCCGATCAGAGCAAGTCAGGAGCATTCCCAGCGACTTATGTGAAAAAATTGGACATACAGGTATCTATGCTTGTGGTTTTACAGAGATGTCTCCATGTTTGAGTCAGTGGTATTTATACATGTGTTTAGCTTTGTATGTTTGAGTCAGCAGTATTTCTATATGTATGTGAATGTATCTGTGTAAGTCAGTCAACAGTATTGGAGTGTTCAACTCATGTACTTTTCAAGGACAAAATCACATTTTATAGAATCTCTGTTTCCTGCAAAAACACCTTCATCAGTCCAGAAAAACAAAAAGACCTATAAAACTAAATTTAAAAAAACAAACTTGTTTCGCACTATGTCCTGTTCTTGTTCATGTTTCACAATTGTACAACTAAAATTGCCATGGAGAATTGTTAAAGTGTTATACAGAGACTCTGTATAACACTTTAACAATTTTCCATGGCGATTCTAGTTCTAATTTCTGAAATGCTCATTGGCACAGCAGTTTGCTTCTTAATCGGAGCATTCTTCATTGGGCTAGACTCTTGTCTTTATACAGGGTCGTTCAAAAACATGGTACACTTTCATTCATGCATATTTCCTTGAATGTACATTGAATATGAACAATATACACACACAAAAAAAAAGGGGAAGATCTAAAGTTTCATACACTACCACTAGAGTGCACTTTCATAACCTACAGAATCATATCAAAGCTGCAGTAAACTCAGTTATGCTGGAGATGCTTCTTCCTGTGTGGGGTTAGTTCGGCTACCACTTTGACCTTTTTCCTAGTTGCAGGTGGCAGCCATATTAAACATCTAAAACTTCTATTGTAATTTGTAAACTTTAGACCTTTCTCACTCTATTGTATGAATATTTTTAACAAATAGTATATATTTAACGAAATATGCATTTTGTAAAACCCTGTATATATGTAAACTTCATAGAGCTTTCTTGGTGGCTTTAATGCTGGATCTATGGTGAATTACATTAAATAAATCCTATCTTCAGAATAAACCAGTAAAGATGTTGGCTTTTATGAGTTGAGCTGATTTTTGAATTGACATCACAGCACTCAGTAATTTCCATAGACACTCTTTCCTTATCTCCAGCAGCCGCAGAAGAGTTCCAGCTCTGATGATACCTGTAGCAGTTGATTATATGTCCATCTTGCCTTTCCTCTGAGTGTATAGTGTTGACCAGATCCCATGGTCCCTTCCCACCGCACCATTCTCTCCACACCATAATCATTATCATTGTTACCCTTTTTTTTTTGCCATTATTTGTCACATAGGGCCTGCATTCCATTCTAGCCTGGACAGTCAGTTGAGTATCATGGATGGAATCTGGTCCAGCAGCTTTGACCTCTCTCATCAGCAAATGTATTAGTTTTTTGTTTTTTTAGGCATCCTTCTTTAGTCCCATTTATTTCCAATTGTAATGCTTGTTTGATGATTTTCTGCTCATTTCTCTTCTGGATGTGTCCAAAATAGCACCCTCTTCTTTGTCTTATAACTTGCTACATTCAGAGGAAAGGCAAGATGCACATATAACCAGATTGTGACCGGTACCATCAGTATTGGAACTCTGTGCTGGCTGCTGAAGTTGAGGACGGAGCATGCATGGGAATGCCCCGAGTGCTGTGATTTCAATTCTTGACTGAACTCAACTCAACTGTCTTATAACTGTTGTAACCAGTCCACACTGTAATGATTGACTTATATTTGTAATGTAATCTCTTAATCTCAAATTAAGAAGAGACCAATAAACTAGTGAATGTATGTCTTTCTCCACTTAGGCATAGCTTCTACAGTAGATTATTGATAACATGGCTGGTGTGATGTCGGTTCACCCGAATAAAATCATTGAGCAGTATAATACTGACCACATCACCCAGTGAAGGTTTTTTTTTTGGTTAGGAATAATTAACCTAGCATTTTACACCCTGGTGCCACGATGTCATCAAAGTTCTTCACTTTTTTTTTTCATGTGTCAAAACTGCCAATTACTGCCTCTATTATACCATTTTTTGCAGTGTAAGCAGGAAGGTCTTTGAGCCTGAGGATTTACCGCCGCATGGCTAATGCTGTCGCCACGACTGTGCAGATTAAGATTTTATTTTGCCCCTGACAGAAAAAATCCCCAACCTTACCAAGGATCTGAATCCGGGTCTCCTGCTTGAGAGCCCAGGGTTTTAACAGTTCGGCCAGTAGCCCCTCTCATGTTTCAAAACCGGTATAAGCAGGTCTGAATCGGTATAAATTAAAACTGCTTTTCTATCAGTATAAATGTCAGAGAGGACCAGCTGGTTGATTATTTAGAACACTGGGCTGTTGTGCAGAAGCCACAAGATGGACATTTTGTTATTTTGCGAGCAGAATATGATAAACATCCTTACCTGCACAGTTCAAGATGACTCTGCTAACCATTTGTGGCCTTAAATCCTCAGGGTAAAGATTTCCCAGTCCCACACTGCTCTAACAAGTGCTACTATAGGCCAGAGAGGCTGAGAACTTTGTCTAATTGCATTTTGGAGCACAGAGTTAGAGAACTGCTTTGTTAGATATTCTTTGCCTTTCTTTGAATTTAATCATTTTATAAATGGGTGGTTTGTTTTTACACTTTCAGCCAGAACAGAAGAGTCTTAAGAAGCCAGGTGAGTTTTTGTTTTCTGTTGAAATTAAAAGGATAGATAAGATGTAACAGAAAGACAGGTTAAGTAGAGAACATTTGAGTGTTGGTAGTTTCAAGTGGGTTCTTATGCCTCTGTTGTAAAATTAAATATGTAAACATTTGCTGCTGCAGAGCAAATTAAACTGTTTTGGCCTACAAATGCACATTTTGATGACTAACATCTTGGAGATGTTAGAAAACCCATCCTCTGTCCTCTGTGAATATATTTAGGTTGTCACTTGATGGCCATGAAGACGAACAAGAAATCTTAAACACTTTCGGTACCAGAATCCAATTACTTAACTGCTTATGAATCAAGAAGTTCATGTTCAAAGAAGCCACTGCTTGAGTCCAACATAATAATAATGCTATGAGACGGAGTAAAACTGAGAATTCTGATGTAATTAAATTAATATAACAACTATCCAGGATAGTAAAAAGCTAGAAATTTTCTATGACTTTGGACTGACTAATGAATGCATCATGAATTATATGGAACCAGAAGAGTTCAAGAAAATTTCATTTTGTTGTTGGAATTGTGAAAAATGTTTGTGTGTATCCAACTTTAGCAAACACATAAGAACTTTGAAGTGAAAAAAAAATATAAGGCTTAACATCATATGATCAGTGCCACTGACATTTTAAAAAAAAAGGGGTTCTTTACCTATATTAGGGTAACTGATGTGACTTAAGCCAAAAGACTAATATATTTATAAAATAGTTCACCAAAATAGTTCACCAACCACTGCTGTACACCATCTTCATGTTTTGTGAGGTGTTTTTGTTTTTTAACCTAAGATGTTTTTTAACATGAGATTCACTTATCACCTTTATACCTTGTTTGGATCTGATCTTGCGTTATTGTGGAGTTGTGCAAAAGACAAGTATGTTATAGAAGGCAAGACTGATTAGGGATGTTTACTTTAAGTCAGAGTGCATCTGCCTGAAAGGCTAGGAACCAAAGTAAGCCAGATTTGTAAAATGGATATGTATGCAAAACTCTTATTCTCGGACAAGACTTAAATCCAAAAGTGAATGAAAAAACAAAACTCTCCCCTGTTTACAGTCGCTACATTCCAAGAAGAGAAAAAGAAGAGGTGATAAAATGGATATAGAGAAAAACTGATAGTAATATGACTAGAAAGTCTTATTACTGTAACCCACATGGTCAGAGGAATTAAGACAAGCTAAAACCAACCACACCACACACAAAAAAACTGCATGGAGAAGGGATTAGAGAATGAGGTGACAAATATGGGGAGAATATGTTATTAGCTGCATGCAGGATAGAATGGCTTCCAGGAAGGCTAACCTAGGCAACAAATGCATTCAGAAGTTGGATGTGTTGGCTTAAAGGCGCAGATATTGCAGCCATGTTGTAAACATGCACAAAATATTTATATCTTCGGATGAACGCACAAGAAAAAGAAAAATTTCCTAATACAAGTTTGTTAAGAGCCTGTGCACAGTTGGAGGATAAAGGGTAGAAAAAGAAGTCCTGTGTTGTTTAAAGCTCTATTTTGTCATTGTAAATTACTTCTGATGTATTTTCACACTTTTTATGTTGACTTTTGCAAATTTTAATTGATAGTGTCCAATGTTGATGTATAATGTTCCATCTGCAGAAATTGCTAGAGTTATAGCCCCTTATGTGGCAACTGGAACTGGTCAACTGAGCCTGGAGATAGGAAACCTGATCAACGTAAAGCAGAAAAGTCCTCGTGGATGGTGGGAAGGAGAGCTGCAAGTGCGTAACAATGTTTTTAAAATACTTCACCCAAATGCATTCCAGAAGTTACTTTTGTTAGCAACATATGCTGCATATTTGCAGTTTTGATTTAATATGTTTTCTTAAATTTAAAAGTGAGGCATGTTAGTTAAATGCTACAAGACTTGCTAGATAATAATAAAAACTATAAAAAACCCAAAAAATAAATGAAATTCATTTTAGTCCATATCCATAAATGTTACAAACTTTTAGGTGTAGGAAAAACTATTTAGAAAAAAAAAAGAAATCCCGAAATGTATACCTTGGCGCCAGAAAATGCTGAGCATGTGCTTTAACACTGTCAACTGTATGCTGTCAACAGAGATGTAATCTGGCCTGTTCCAAGCACAGTGAAGTCAAAACTTTATAGTACATGAGGAGATATGGACTGCACGATAGCTTTCATAAAGGCTACCGGCCTCCTGTATAAGTTTTCCGACAGAAGGATTGAAGAAGAAGAAGAAGAAGAAGCATATCTTTAAAAGAAGGAGATTAGAAAAAGTTAGACCTGTGTGGTAAATGTGTAGCCCAGAGAGGCATTGAAAGACAAAAGAATGTGATCAGAAAGTTGAACAATAATAATATCAACAACACCAACTTCATAAAAATATTAGATGAGAGAGAAGATTGTAGAGTTGTTATCATCAGCATCTGCTTCAGTGGAGTACATTATTAAAATTGTGGATCTTTTGAAGCAAAAATATTTTTCAAAGAGCATTAACACAAGCACAGATTGTTAGTTATATTTTAGTAATATTTGATTCTGTATGATTAATACACATTGCTAACAAAGACCAGCAAATGACATACAAGTTGTGAAACATGCAAAGATTGCTTCTTCTGACTATTCATCTTACCAAAATTCCTTATAAGAAATCGACCCTCCAGGAAACTTATGAAGTACAGTGACGCCTAGGCAAAGAAACTCTGGATATTATCATCATCATGTGCCATACCATTAATCATAGGCTGTCCTTTTTTTGCATTCTTACATAATGACTGAAGTCACATATGAGGTAAGTGTCCTTGTCTTGCCCCCATCTATTTGGCCAAGCCATCCAGGTATTTGTCTGTCTGGCGTCCCCTTGCTCTCAACAACAACAACAACAACAAAATAGTTTGTTGTGTGTCCTCTATAGGACATTGCAGACCAACCCTAGCATTTTTTGACGTGTTTGTGATTTTACCAGGCAATTTTAGGTTCACTAGTTTGCTCTTAGAAGCTGAACTATTTTGATCATATCAAGCACCACGACAGTTTGGAAAAAATTATAACAGAAGGCATGGTACCATGAAAAAGGGGCCGACCGACACAAAGATGAGCATATGAAATAAGTAACTCCTTGAGTATGAAAGTACATGAGGTGGGAGAACTGGCCAGAGGCCGAGTTTCTTTCAGGCAGACCGTGATGAGAGCGACGTTCTGCAAAGGACCTGCTACATTATGATGATGAGTTTGTTAGTGGTTCTAAATGGTCGGCTCTTGATACCACTGTTGAAACCAACACAGTGCAGTCTGCTGCCAAATTGCCTGCAGCTGGAATCGAGCCCAGCAACACAGAATTACAAAGCATGTTCGCAGCATCTAAGCCACAAACGCTGACTATCTGCAAAAGTCCCTGTTTATAAACAATACAGAAACAGTTATTGAGGTTTATTCTTATTGTGACAACATAAAAGGATAGATGAACTAAATTGAAGTCTTGAATGCATTGGAATAATTTATATAAGAATATAAGAAGAAGACATTTCTTTAGGTTATGGATTTATTGTTTAAGTATTGACATGTTGATTGGCGTACATTGAGAATAACCAGTCTTACATATTGTGTTGCTTAGAACAGAAAGAATTCAGCAGTGATACGTTCAGTTACTTTTTAACAGAAGTTTTTCTGATTCTCATTCAAAACTGAAGTATGGAAGCCAGACGGTTAATTCCTTGTCTGCTTATGTTGTCACATATTGAATAAACCATACAGATTTCATTGGTAATGTTTATTTCATATAAAGATTTTTATAAATTCCAGGTGAGAGGTCAAAAGAAAAAGATTGGCTGGTTTCCAGCTAATTATGTGAAACTATTGGGTGGTTCCAGTGCAAGGTCAACCCCAGAACCAATCACAGCCGCATCGTTAATGGTATGTGATTTGTCAGTTTAGAAAAAATTATCTAGTTTTTTGCAGAAGGTCATGCTTATTTCCACTGGCTTGGGAAACTCTTGATCTTTCACCAGTTCCACCTCTTCATGAATGTTTATGTCCATTGCACCTTAACTTCCTATTTCATTTAACCAACCCCTACCTAGTCTTCCAAGACCTGCATCTTTCTTACTGTTTTTTCGTCAACTGTTCAGTATTCACATGGCCAGAGTCTTACTGTGATTATACACAATTTTCTTCAGCGTTCCGCTCTTGTAGAATTACGTCAATATTTCCTTGTTGATTTTTAAATATTGTAAAAATTGTTCTTAAATAAGGTTTACAAGTCTCAGTTGTCTAAATCATCTGTATTTAACAGTATAAAAAATCCAATTTCTCAACATTGTTATTTGTTTGATTGGTTGGTGCCATAAGCTCATATTGGTTTTTAATTTAACATCAGCATTGCTATGGCCAGACTTTTATATGCTTAAGTATTTATTGATATAGGAGTGAAAGTATTTTTTTTTTATTTGAAAAGGTTTTAATTTTAAGTTTCACAGCCATCTCGTTCAGGAAACCCAGTTCTTTGTGACATTATTATTTGTAGAATATAAAATATCTCTATTGAATCTATTCTTTAACACTAGTCATTGTTGGGGGGAAAAAAAATATGTTGCTATTTATTTTCTTTCCAGGAGTGACAGTTTTTTTTTATTTTTTATTTGAAAATGTGAATCTTCTTTGATATTAGCAGTATTATTTTGCTGTTGATTAAAAGCATTCTGCAGAGTTCTGTGAAGGTCCTGCTACATGATTGGCAGACAATCCCAGTTCTTAAAAAAAAAAAAAAAAACTTGGGAAACTATACTCCACTCTGATACTGGGGTGGGGAACTGGATGCTTGCCTTCTGCAATTTAAAAATGGGCCTGTTTGTGCTTGCACATATTATTGTTAAAAATGGACATTGTAAAGAATTTCAGAGGACATAAAAGAAAGGGTCGTGATTGCCATACTGTAATTCTAGAGCATTCATCTGAAATTAAACAAAGCTTTAACTTGCATTTAACCAAAACATTTTTAAATGTTAGATGGATGTAGTTAGTATTCATACTCTTCGATATCTCCCAAGAGAGACTGAATGAGCGAACAAACAGACTTTATTTTCAAAGGGTTACAAATTTGGCAGGCAGGCCCATTTCACACTCGGCCCTTTCAAACGCTCAAACTTTCAAACAGTTGTATTTTATCAATAATGCATGTTATGATTATATAATAATATGCATGTTGTAACTACTAAGAAAAAACATGAGAGCATGTGCATATGAATGCTTAGCCTGGTTCAAGTGCAATGATATCACTTTCTATGTCATTATCAGTTACTAAAGAAGACAACTGGCAGATACTTAATTATTAAACAAAGGAATACTGATCTATAGTAAAGACAGTTGACTTTCACAAAACGTGAGACACTCTGATGTTTCTTTCTTTTGTCAAAATCTGCTTGTGCCGCTAGGCGTCGCAGTCTATCAGATGATCGGCAACCGAGCCAGGGCGCGCTCAGTCGCTTCATATGCCGTGATGTTATGAAGTCTCAAGTTGTCCGTGACTCCTTCAATCCATCTTTTTCTTGGTCTTCCCCTGCCTCTTGTTGTTTCGACTTTCATGTTGTATGCTCTTGATGCTGACATCGTTGGTTCCATTCTCATTAGGTGACCAAACCATTTCATTCTTTGCTTCTCAATAAATTTAACGATGGGTATGGTTCCAATAGTTCTTGTAATCACATCGTTTCTCACTCGATCTCTTCTGGTTTTATTCGCAGCCATTCTCAAACATCTCATTTCACAGGTGGTTAGTCTTCTCTCGTGTTCTTTTGTTAATGTCCAAGTCTGACATTGATAACCTAATGTCGGTATAAAGATTGTATTTATAATTTGTCTTTTTATCTCAGCTGGGACAGCAGGGTGTTTTAAAATTGGGGCAAGCTGGTATGCGACATTGTTGGCTTGTTGGATTCTTGCTTCGATCTCTCTGTCTATTTTACCATTGGATGTAAAGATACTCTGATGTTTAATGTGGCTAAATTTTAGTCTTTCACAAAACGTGAGACACTCTGATGTTTAATGTGGCAAAATTTTAGTCTGAAAGTGCATTATACTGTTTGTTGGCCATTTTTCTTAGATTTTAGATGCTGTAAAATATCACAATTCTTTTCATCGTTATCCATAGTACAGTAAAAATTTGGTCTGTCAAGTTCTCTATGAATTGCTAATGTATAGTTTATTAGGTTGGTACATTTTCTATGACATGAATATGATAGGTCTTCCATTCACATATTTTGTTACCATTTTCTTATTTTGTGTGTTACCGATTAGATTATGATTTCCATTTTCATCTTCTTCTGCATCAATAATGGATCAGTCATAGAGCATGTGTTGTCCATCAATAATGGATCAATCACAGAGCATGTGTTGTCAGCCAGCAATAAATATGACCTAAGAGTGACACTTTTACATTTAAGTTCTTGAAGGACTTATTGTTTTATCAACTGACTGCTTTTAAAGCATTGTTAACAAGTGCTTTGATGATGTTTTAGGTGGCAACACAGGGCAGTCGGTCAGCCACACCCCAGAGTGTTGCTAGTCAGGATGGTTTCACTGGCATTAATCAGTGTAAGTTCCCTGTTATTTATTCATTCACGTTTAGAGTTGGCCAACATCTTACTGGAGTCAGTTTTTGATATCCTGGAGTGGAAGTTTTGTCTTAATGTGATAGTCTAGAAAAGTGAAAAAATCTCAGAGGTCCCTTTCAGAGATCTCTTTCTGCCCTGATACTGTGAGGCATTCCAGGAGCGCAGAGTAAAGAAGAAAAGAAGAAATCGTGGTTGCATATTCAGGTTCCTTATAAATAAAAACCTGGGTTTGAAACTGGTTTTGTGAAAAGAGTACTTGAGATATTTTCCAAAATTGTTTCTTTGTTTGAGAAGAGAATGGGATATGCTCAGGAAAAAAACAACTGGTCAACTCAAGTATATCATAGTAAACAAATGGATCCATTTCACACTATTGGTACATTGGTCATATGATGCTAGACCCAAATTTAATTTATCCATTGACACTTGGTGGGGGATGATGTCAGCATCATGCCTTTATTTCCCAGGACATTTCCTGGTACTGGATCTGTGGACAGGCAAGTGTATAGCCACTTTTCTGTTGCCACCCCCCCCCCCACCCCCGCCAACCCCCACCCTATCCTCCCTTTTATTTCATGATAATTTTCAAAGCACACATAGGAAAGTTTTTAAAACATAGGCGGGGAAATTTTTCAACCATATTAAAAGACATAAATGCTCTTTTAAAAACCATACTGAATGTGGAAAGGTGAAGACAAGCGAGCCAGTGGTTGACAGTAATTCAGATGGGAGGAAAGATCAAGAGATGAACAAACAGCAGCCTGAGAGAGTGTACATGCAGAGGGAAAGACAAGAGTATGTTGGTGATCCATTGCACCTAATCTTAATTGTTTAAGCGGCACAGGATTAATTGATTCATGGATTCAAAGCACACAGTTTGGTCTTTATTGCTATCACCTTATATATTATGTTTATACAGTGAATATATAATGAGATTTGTCATGGGTATGCCAGGAATTGTGGTTGGTGGTCATAACACAAATAACCTAAGTTGTGCTGATAACACCATCTCAATAGTGTCAAATCCAAAAGAACTAAAGGGATTGACAGATACAGTGATGATAGAAAGTAATAAAATAGGCCTTAGCTTGAATAATGGGAAGACAGAAGTAATGGTAATATCAAAGAAAAGAAAAACACCTAAATGGGTAGTGAAATTCAAAGGCATTATTCTAGGACAAGAACAGAAATGTAAATATCTAGGCACATGGATAATATCGAAGATTATCACAGAGATAAAGAACAGTATATGGCATTCTGAAAATGAATTTTTATAAAATGGCGAACATTTTATACATTAATTAAGTCATGTCATTGGAGGTGAGAATATAATTCTCATTTGCAAAATAGAGCCAGTTTTAACATGCGGCTTTGAATCTGGAAACTTAAGAAATAAACCAAACAATTTCTTGAGGCTTTCGAGATGAGGTTTTACAGAAGAATTCTTGGAATTCCTTGGGCAGCCAAAAAAAAACAACAACCCAGATGTTTTGAAGGAAGTGAGGGCTCATAGGCACACATCAAAAAGAGACAGTCATCATTTTTTTGCTTAATTTGTGAGAACTGGAACATGTTGTGACTGCTAGAAAGATCTGTGGAAAAGAGATGGTGCAACTCACAAAAGTCACCCCATCTTGTCAGCTGCAAGATTTTGTAGGGGATTTCCCAGGACACTCCTATAGTCTAGGGGTGTCATATGTTTCTCATTTTGAATGTTTTAAGCACATTCACCACCAGGCACTCCTTACATGCACACAGGCGCCTTCGGTACCCGAGACCCACTCACAACAGCAGCACATTCCAGAAACAACAGTTGTTCATAGAAAAGAGAGTTGCGCAAAGAAAGCTGCACACTTTCATCTGAGAGACAGTGTGTCAACCGCATCAAACGAACCAGAGCCAGTTTTTGGCATGCTGTGTATAGAAGGCAAAGGAAGACATCTCATAACACCACTAGAACATAGGACAACTCCTGGCAACTGCTACAAAATTTCGTGGCCAATGAGATAGGGTGACTTTTGTGAGTAGTACCAAAGAGATAAAGGAAGTCAATGCAAGATGATTCTTGACAGCCCTTTGTCATGTCATGAAGAGGTGTCAACATACAAATACTTGTTGTTGAAGATTGCAAATTATGGAGAGGCATGATTACACGTGCCGGTCTACCTGATGATGATGAGTTTATAGTAAATGTTTGATTAATTTGAAAAAAAAAATTTTTTTTTAAAATTTTGTTACATTTAATTGTAGTTTTTAGCGAACATAATTTGTTCTTTGATATTTATAAGACATAACAATATTGTTTTGTGTTTGTTTGTGGCAGTGGAAACTGTGGTGGCACTTTATGCGTACGCTGCCCAGAACGACGATGAACTAACATTCCAGAAGGATGCTGTGATCACAGTGCTGAGTCGGGATAATTCTGATTGGTGGATTGGCCAGTTAGATGGCCAGACAGGTGCATTTCCTTCAAACTATGTGACACCAAGTCCACAGTCTCAGTCGTGTAAGTAGCATCTGTTTACTGTTTATTCCATCAGTGTTGCTGTATTCTTGCTTAACCTGCTTTCATTTTGTTCTGTTTTTCTTTCTTTCTCCTATTGTTAGATGGTGTCAGATATTAGAACCATATTCAGATCTGTATTTGCATTTTATAAAATCAGTGGCTCCCAAGCTGTGTTTCTAGCCTTGTGTAGCAAAATAGATTTCCAGTTCATTTATGGTTTTAACACTCAGACTTTTTGTGGACACATATGTCTTTTAGTTATATAAACAGTTGTTAAATGATATCGCCAAACTGTTTTGGTATTTTTTTTTGCAGTTTAAATATTATTTTTCTGTATATAGATGCTGAAAGGACAGCATAACCCCCCCCCCCCCCCCCCCCCCCCCCCCCCCCCCCAGCTTAATTTTATTTTCTGCATTTTATCAAAAAAGTGTTGAAAATATGGGGGTGACTGCAGTCAAGCTAATACCAAGGAATTCCAGTGAAATATGACTAAAAAGCTTAACAAAACGGGGAAGCAGAAAAACATGCACAAAACAATGTTTCGGCCAGTGGCCTTTCTTGAAACATTGTTTTGTGTTGTTGTGTGCACGTTTTTTCTGCTTTCCAATTTTGTTAAGCTTTGTAGTCACACTTCACTTTGCATTTTATCCATTAAGTGCCATTCCTAAATTTAACGGTTGTTATTCAGTGTACTGAATGTGATGACAAACTGCTGAATGCAAAACAGTTGACAATTTCAAGGGTTAGTTTATGACATCCTGTAAAGGATACGCAGCCAGTTTGAAAAAAAAATGAATATGAAGTCTGTTTATGAAATAATGGGTTCATAAAAAGTAATCAAAATTGTCCCTGGATGCATTAGAAAATCAGCTATAATTCGCTGACCAAACTAAACAAGACTGCCTAATATTTTCTGTATAGAAACATTCAGATACACTGAGTTATGAAATATAATTTAAGAAGGGACATCATAGAATATAAGACATTCCCATAAGCACTCTATCCTCATCTTCAGCAGCAAGCGCAGAGTTCCAGTTTCAATGGAACCAGAATTAGTCTGATTGAATGTCTGTTTTGCTCTTCATTCAGAAATCTTTACTGAAATTTATTTTTAAGCATTTGCCTAGTAAAAAGTGTGTAACTTGCATTATTTTAATCTTATATGTGTGTATTACTGTATTAATATTACTAACATTTTTATTATGATTATTATTTACACTTTTACAATACCTGATCAGGTCCTTCAACAAAGCAATAGTGCAGAAATGGGCAAACAAACAAGACTTTCTTCTGGGGTTTAAGTCGGGGAATGCAAACAACAACAATTCATGATAAAGATGAAACACATAATTTTTTTCTGAGGAAACAATGTAACTTGTTAGTTGTTATATCAAAAGTTTCAGATGTGAATAGACTATTATAATTGAGTGCAATGAATTGATTGTAGATAATTAGTGTGAGTCGATGGTTAAGAATTTCATTGCAAAAACGCTTTTACTCATTATATTATATTTTGAGAATATTTGTTCTAAGTATTTTAATTAAAGGAAATTTTCTTTATTTTTGTAGATTCAGCACTGAAACATTTCCATAAGTAAGAAGACATTTTAAAATAATGAGATTAGACATTTATGAAAGCCTGCTTGCTTATTTTTCAGTTTCTCCTTCTTTTCCTCCTTCTCCTCCTCCTCTCCCCCTCCTCCTCTAGTCCTGTTCTGCCTTTCAGCAGCAGTTTTTGAAGAAGCATCAAGGGCATCAACTAATTTTCTAGGTCTCCCTCTGCTACATAGATGCTGATATTTCTGGCCTCAGATATTCCATCTATCCATCATTTGCTTGGCCAACCTCTAGATTTGTTTTCATTATATTTAAGTGACAGGGCTCTCTGTGTTTATCTGGTGGTAGTCTTAACACATGTCCAAACCATTTGTCTACTTATATAGTTAGTACTGATTCTGATCCAACCTCTTTCCTGATATTATCATTTCTGATCTGTATTTTCTAGTTACATTAAGGATTCATCGTGGATATTTCATTTTCATTATTTCAGTTCTTTCTGTTGCTCCTACTGCCCTTGTTTGGCACTGGTACACAATGTTGGTATAAATATTGCACTGATTAGCGCTTTCTTGGTGTCAGTTGTTACATATTTATTCTGCAAACACTAGCAGCAAATGTAAAAAGCAAGTAACGGATTCTTTTCTTTGTCTTGAGTTAAATTAGAGCAGTGGCGAAACACTTCATGAAAGGAGACTTCTAATCATCAGAAGACTCCTGTTGTGTTCCATTTCTCTGAGTTCTTGTTACAGTATGTAACATGCCATTCAAGCAGTTAAACATTTTAGTCAGTCAGGTGCCATCTTCGTAATGAGAGCTGACTACAGTAAATATCCAACACACTTCCTGCCCTAGTTGTACACTCTTACAGACTGCAGTTTGTTCATTTCTTGGTGTCACCTTTCCATATGTGTCAGTGTTTTCCTCTTGTTTTACCTGTCTTCAGGTTTTCTCACCAGTATTTGTTTTAAAAGGAAATTTTAATGTGGTCAAAGTATACAATTTGTCTCTCTTTCTCTCTTTTAATGACTCTCTTCCTTGACTGTGGACACATCGTTCCTCTCCCTGTTCCACCAGAACTCCTTGCAATTGTTTTATTAATCTTATAATACATTTTAAAAACACATTGCAAATGCAATGGATGTAAATGATCCTCATTAGTACTTCTGTTATAATTACTATCAGCTATGATAAATCATGAACAAATTTAAGGTTATTGTCGAACTAAGTTATTTTCATGAAATTGTAATCACAATTTTTTTTTAAATGCATGTGGTGATATTTCGGTAAAAGTTTTGATCTTTTGTGTTAACTCCTTCTGTCTTCCGCGTTCGCTTCTTTGTCCCTGCCTCCCTTGAACTAAACACTATGGAATGTTTATTTGAATACACATCTCTTGGCACTGATTTTAACAAAATAAAGTTACTTTTTTTCTATATCTTGACACTGTGCAACAATCAAGTTATTTTTATTCTCTTTGAAAAAACAAGAAAAATTATTTCATGACCAGATTTAATTAATGGTGTTTTAAGTATTAGTATTTGCAGTTTTTTTGTTGTTCTTTGTTTAGTAATGGATTCATAACTTTTTTTCTTAAATAAATTTGTACATACTAAATCATAAATATGTTACTCATCTTCAAGTATGCTGTAATGTTTTAGTTTTAGTGTTGTCTCACGGTATTAGTGACTCCTTCAATCTGTCTTTTTTTCTTTTTCTTGGTCGTTGTCTATTTTTTGGTGTTTCTGCTTTCATGTTGTATGCTCTCTCTCCTAGGATCATTGTATTCATTCTCATTAAATGGCCAAAATCATTTCAGTCTTTGTTTTTCAATGAAAAATGAGTTGGTCTTTGCGATATACTTTTTGTGACATAATTATTACAATTTTCAAAATGGGTTGATATTTTTTCAATGGCTTCATGAGACAGTCCTAGGTTTAACTGTGCTTGCCATGTGTGCAGAAAACAGTGTTTATGCTGTGAACTTGCTGTAACAACACATCTCCTTTGTCTATTCTACAGGACAGCAAGTTCACAGCTGAACTCTGCATTTTATGCACACATCTGCACCATCGCTGAACTGTTGTGCAAGTTGTGTTTCCCACCAGAACTTTTATGCATTTTTCTTTACAAATGTGCATTACTGCATGAAGCTCAAATAATTTTTCACATGAAGCTTTAATTTTAAATATTGTAAATTTCAAGTTGAATGCTTTCAAACTTTTGTCGGAATTGACATATTTTCTTATGTATTAAAAAAAGGCTTTTTTCTTCAAAGTATGGGTTAAATAATAGGAATTTTAATTGTCACAGTATTATATTGTATTATAGACATAGAATTATATTAGGTTGTATGTTTTGTGAAGAATCAATATTATAAGTTCTGGAAAATCCATAGATACTCTGTCTCAGCCTGCAGATTTGCACAGTTTAGACTAAGTGCTGATCATTCCCAGAAGACACTCATTGTATACATTGTAAGACACATACTTTCATACATCGCTCCTTGTTAAAAGAATGTTTAAATTTGGCATAGAAATGTTTATTATTGCACTAAAGCTAACATTTATTCTGGAAAACTGTTCAAATTGACTGTTTACATAATGCTTATTATGTATTAATCTATATGTATGCACTTAATGATTGGAAATTGCAATTACGTTTAAAGATTACCTACCCTCAACATTTGATGACAAGTAGAATGATGATCGGTAACCGTGTTCTTCCACTAGTGGACAGAGAAGGTTAGTAGAAGTTGTCAGAAAGAAAATCCAAGTGTTCAGAAAAGGATGGCTAAGATTGTACAAAACCAAGCAAAGTGAACAGAAAAGGATGGCTAGGCCTGTACAAAAACCAAGCAAACTGTACAGTGAAGGATAGCTAGGATTGTACAAAAAGCCATGTAAAGTGGACAGAAAAAGGATACCTGCGATTGTACAGAAACAAGCAAAGTGGATGTAGAAGGATAGCTGGGATTGTATAAATACCAAGCAAAACGAACAGAGAAGGATAGCAGAGATGGTGCAAAAACTACGCAAAGTAGACAATGAAGGATAGCTAGCATTGTACAAATAGCCAGGGTAATGTGGACAAAAAAAGGTTACCTGTGCTCATACAGAAACCAAGCAAAGTGGACGGAGAAGATAGAACCATGCAAAGGAAACACAGAAAGATGGATGAGATTTTGAAAGAAAAACATGAGTTCCCAGTTAACCCAACCTAAAAGGAATAATAGAAAATGTTCTGTGAATCAAAAGCAGCCAGTGTGATAATGATCTTTTAGCTTATCAAAGGCTGGTTGATTTATTTTTATATGAGGCTAGCACCAGAAACCAAGATGAGGGCTGTTGCCTTTTATATTTACTTGTTTATGTTAGTTATAAAAAAAAATTTCTTAAATGAGAAAACTATTGTAGTTAGCTGTTTTTGTTTTTGTTTTTTTTAATGGCTATTCCATGCTTCTTTAATTTAAAATGTTACAAATTCTTTATTGGTCAATAGTAGGTTCAAATTATTTATGTACAATTTAAATGGAAATTTTCTGGTTATGTTGGTCAAGTGATATTTTATTTATGATTTGCAGGCTGTAAATTGTTATCCTTAAAGTTTACACAAATTATGATTGTGAATAACAGTAGCTTGTCGCTTTGTTGTTGTTGTAAAGGTCACTTTTACTGCACATGAATGATTCCATAAGTGCCCCAATCTCCTCCTGTAGATTACACAAGGAGAATCTCAAATCATTGCATAAATTCCCTAGCAAGTGGCATTAAAAAACACACGGGGAAGAGAATTGAGAAATTAGTGAAAAGGGGGGGGGGGAGGGAGGAGGAACATGGAGTGAGCTGCATGGGATAGCAAAGGATAAGATAACTTGGTATGAGTTGGTTGAGGGCAGAAGAAAAAAGTGGCAGCAGTTAAATCTGTCCAGAGCCTTCTTTCTCATTTCTTATAGCCCTGGGACCCCATTTTAAAAAAAACATGAATAGACCCACTGCCTCCCCAACACGCCTGTCGCAGGAGTCCACTAATTGGTGGTTTCCGTCAAAGTCAGAATACATCTGCCCGAGCTGCAAAGAACTTCCAACTGCACACATGTAAGCAAGTAAAGCAGAAAATACATACAAAACTTAGGCCTTGGCACAAAACCAAAGTCTAGTTGGATGAAAAACTAGGATCTTCCACCGTAGCTTACAGCCAGTGAAAAAAGAAGACGATCATTTCTGATCCACATGTTCTATGCAGAGGCATCAGACTGTTCAAGTTTTTCTCTCTTGATCTCCTGCAATCTCTCTTCCCTTTTAACTTTCCTGTTGTTTTGACATACTCCACTTTTTTTGTTTCTCATGATGGACCAAAAGAATGAGAATTACTTTCTTCTAGTGCATTTAATCTGTTCTCTTTATGAAGAATAATGTAAATATTCTTTACATCATACATACTGGACAGATCCATAGGTACTTCAATTTCCTCAGCAATAGCACTATAGCATAAAACAACTAATAATGCTTATTCTTTGTTGGTTAGTAACATGTCTTGTGCCCTTGTTGAAATGCTTATTTCTTACTGCTCCAGGCTTCACTCCCATGTTTACTAGCCTGGATAGTGGTATGGAGTCCTGCCTTAGCCATACTCCTTTTTGTTTAATATTACATAGAATCTTTACTATGGATAATATTAAATCTCTGATAGGTGTTGCATTTAGTCTTCACTAGATGCAACATTGAATATACTCTTTAAACAGTGCACTACATTCTTAATCATTATAACTACAATCTTAATCAGGCTGTGTGGTCTTGAGATATGGTGTCCGCCTTGAGTGCTAGAGGTCCCGGGCTCAAGCCCTGGTGAAGGCTGGGATTTGTTCCGTTCACATGGACTTCTAGTAATTTTCCATGGTCTCTGGGTAGTGAGATTGGATGCCCTTGTGTATTGTTGCGCACATAAAAAATCCTTTAGCAGTTGGAAATCGTAAAGAGTAGCCTAACGGCGCTGCCCGGGAAAAATTTTGAGTTAAAAATCTAACCAAAGTATTTTGGGATCCTCGCCGGCGCTGGGGAGCCCGTGCACTGCGCTAAACTACTTTGGACTCTTTTGGAGTTGAGTTAGAAGTAGAATCAAGCTCTTATGGGTTACTATCTGTGTGCCATGATGAAACATTCAAACTTCGAACCACAAACCTTAATCAGTATGAAATATTACTGGTAATATGTGGTAGTTTTTACTTCTTATGTTACCCTGAGATTAATTCTATCCCAGAAATAATATTCTTTCCTAACTTGAAGTAACACAGTCATACATCTTCTGAGTTTGTACTGTTTTTCTTAAGACAAATTTGTTGATAATGAATAAACACTTTTATTACTGGCACAGAACATGAAGACTTTATTATGAACAGTATAGAACAGTTTGCCATAGATTACCCTCTTGCTATCAGTAAATAAAAGAAGTTCAGCTTCATCCACGCAGGAAAGCAAGTTACTTTGTGCAGCCATAGCATTATTTTCTTAATCAGAATGTCAGGGATTTCACCCTTATTGATAAGCATTTGAAAAGGGGCTCCATGAGTCACAGGAAGTCTGAATTTTAGGTGTTTGCTCCTGGGGGGAAGGGGGGGGGGGTGAATTAATTAAGGAGAATGTAAAGAACAGTTCTTTTTAATATTTTATAAAATACTCATGTGAATACACTGCTGGTGTTGTGTAAATATTTGTAATTTTTAAATACGTCTGCAGTTGTTTACCTTTTTAACATCATACACATAAATATACACTACTGAGGTAAATGTAACACCTCCCCCCCCCCCCCCTCCCCCCAAATGTTCTAGTACCAGCATCGTTAATATTAAGCGCTAAAAACCATGTTGGTTGTAAATCAAGTTGCTCGTTTAGTAATCAACATTTCACAAATGTCATCTTTTAAAAGAAGAAGAAAAAATCCTAAATTTTTTTAATCAGCACCATTTTTTCAATATATGAAAATGTTTCTGCTCAGACTGACTGAGCATTTTTTTTTTTGCAAAAAATAAAGTGCCAGTATGTTCCATATTGGCTGTTTATGAGTAGGATTACTGTTTATTACTAATTTTTTTAGTATTTTATTTACCTTTAATCTGTTCAAATAAGTGTAAAATGTTTGCATATTATTTTAGTGCATTCATCTTGTGGGCATTATTGGTAAAACATGCTAAGCAATGAAAGCACTTGGATTCTTGTTTATTTTCTGTTATATTCTGGATTTTTTTGTTAGGGATGAAGGATGTAAGGGTTTTTCAGCATAATTTGTGCAGCAGTAATTAATTGTTTATTTTTAAATAGTCTTATAAAATAAAATGAAAAATAAAAATTTTTATAAATATAAGAAATATATTATTAAGTCCTGTTTCTGGTGTGATGATTTTTTGACGATAATAATTTTTTCCTTCACTGTATCCTGCAAATTATATTCTGGAAATTGTAAGTAAGTAAATTTTACCCAAACAGGACATCATACAGAGTGATAAAACACCTGGTGACACAAAATGCCGCCATGCAGATGAGGATCACCCGTGGAGAGGTCCCGGAAACCAGTGCAACTGTTAGGTTATATTAGGGCCCCTGGTAGTAGCCAGGGTGGGGCTAAAATAAAATGAAAAATTGCATCCCTCAAGAGGACAACTTATATTTTATGGGAAATTATAGCCTTGAAAACACAAGAATATCTTAAAAATATGAACTTAATGAACTTTTCTACATTTGAATGTAAAAATATTTATGAGGCTATAATATATCTAAGAGATGAAGGGATTCATTTCCTCTATGATTATAAGAATCTGAGCCTTGGATTATAGTTTATCTTTCACATAATGGTTTTACTATCACATGTTGATGTTGGTTCAGTATACAGTTGTTGATATTATACAAACGTTTGCATATCACCCACTTTTAAGAATACATTTTAGATATATTATGTTGCCTTAAAAAATGGATGATGAATTTGGTCACAATCAACCAATCACAAGAGGTTTGCCTTAGGGATGTGTAACAGTTATCGTAATTAGAGAATTTCCCCTGCCCACCCAAAAAAAAAGTCCTTTAAAAACAAAAGACTTGACGTGAGATTAAAAAAAAAGTCATAGCAATTCCGTTAATCAACTGAAAACAAAAAAATTCCATACTGATTACGGGGAGTCATCAGTGAACATGAATGCAGCAGAGAATTGTCCTAGTCATATCTTTGTGAGTCTGAAATTTAATTGCTACAGTGACTGATTTTTAACCTTGTGATCTGGTCAGGCTAATGCTGTGACCAATGGAAAAATTACGACATCAATATTTTTTTTAAAAAAAGCTATCTGAGGAGAATGGCACTGTGAAGAGTTACAAGGGGATCTGGCCGACACTCAACACTCAGGAAAAAGGCGAGATGGATATACAATCAGCCAGTTATGGCACCATTGGAATTTTTACTCTTCACTTGCTGCTGAAGATAGGGATGGAGTGCTTATTGGGGTGTCCCGAGTGCTGTGATGTCGATTCTTAGTTCAACATTCAACATTCTTTTATATAAATAAAGCCATTTTTTTCACAGGAAAACTCCTCTAGATGCTAATTTTGATAACTACCGTCATTCTCGGTCCACCTAAACATTTGTGCAGGTGCAAGCGATAATGGTGCAAATTGGCTAGGCATTTCGTAAACAAGGCCACTATAGCCAACCCTGTAAAAAGAATCTCTCAGGATACTTTATTTAACCAGAAGTGTCGGTTTGCGGCTTTTTTAGGGAGACCGGGTGAAGAGTTAACTATACTGATTTATAAAATGATTTATATTACATTTATAGAGGTATAAACATTACATTATTTTCATATTTGATATTAGAGTCTACATTATTATTGTACAAGATTATTAACTATACACTTTCTTTTTATCTTTCCTGTTACTAAAGTATATTTTAATATGGTAGAATGTATACATTTTTGTATATTGTCAAGTACATGACTTTGTCTTTACTATGTACTGTGACTATGAATTATTGCGTGGCTTGCATACTTGGGATTTAGTAATTTAATTGCATCAGAACGTGTAATTTTCTTTGTAGTTATTTTTATTTTCATTCTTTATTGTTTCCTGAAGGGTTTGCCATTACAGAATCAATATTTATTATTTTTGATACATATTTGCCTATCTTACCTCACGGCCTAGAATGTAAAGATGTATCACATTATAGATTCTGATGTGAGTGTAAAGTATTAAACATTTTTATCAGGAAGTGCTTAATAAAAAAAAAAAAAGGGGCAATATCCTGTAGGAATTTCAAAACAATGTCTATTTTAATTTTGAAAAAATAAAATAAAACATTTGACACGTATCAAAAATAATTTTTTTTTAAAAACTTGTATTTATCTACATTATCATTTTTTTCTCAGTATATAAAGGGAGTAATCAATAAAGATGAATAGAATGGAACAACTTCGCCACCAACAAAATGTATTGAGTGAGCCATTTTTGACCATATCAACATTCGGCTCTCCTCCGAACTTCTACCCAGGCATTATGGCGCTGAGAAATATCCTTACTGGGCTCAGTCCTATTAAAAATATGCGAACTTCCGGCGACGAACGAATCGCTGCAAAACTAGGATCGGTTCCGTATAGCGAAACAAATGCTCTAACAGGGTCTCAGCAATATGGTAATTGCGGACCTGTTTCTTATTGTTTCTGATTACCTGACAATTTTAAGAGACGCAACACTGCAGACGATAATAGCGACCATTGACACTTTCGAGCATTTCTGCAGACGATAAAAGCGACATAGTGGGGAGACCACTTGCGCCGACGCAGATTAGCGTCATTGCTGTCCTCAAACTTCTCGGCATGCGCAAAATGCGGTGACACTTACCGCCGACAGTATCCCCAGCACCGCTACGTGCGGCGCGGATAGGGCGCTAAAATAGATGCCTGGTACTCACTAGCAAATTAATTGGAGGAAGTTGCAGGAGATGCGGTAGCTGCTGCTCGTGAGTCCCAGCCATCTAGTTTAGCCCCCATCCGCGCCGCGCGTAGCGGAGTGGGGGAATACGGTCGGCGGTGAGGCATAGTCACAGAAACAGGTCCGCAATTAACAATTAAAAATAAATGAAGAGAGTCACACATCTATTTTATTTTTGTTGTAACTGTAGTTGACAAGTATATTTTCTCCCATAAAAGGCTGCTTAAAGCCTGGTGCCTACAGATTTTAATTCATTTGTATAATGTAGGGTACATTTCAGCCTTTTGAGTGTGAGAGAGTAGATTCCCTTGAATGTTATGTCCTTTTTTGCCTTGTGATAATTCCCATATGATATTCCCATATGTGTTTTAATAATATGTCGTCAGTTTGATAAGCTGGATCTGCTATGGTACAGTTTTGTAAATTATTTAGATGGTGGAGCGATAAAACGTTTTCAGTCATCGACTTGAAAAAAGAAGGCTATACACAGGTGAATGAAAGCAAGTGATATATGCAGCAGTGAGCCTCAAAGACTCAGAATGCTGAGGAAAAAGAAGAAGAAGAACTGCAGTGTTTTTACTTTAAACTTAAAGATAATTTGTAACATATAATATGCCGGCATCGAAGTTGAACCTTAGCCTCTGTTCTGCTTAAGCATTCTACTATCACTATGCTGCCAAAGCACCTACTCAGTCATAAATATATGCATTTTATCATGTCAGCTTGAATAATCGGTTACAGGCTTGTATTTTTTTCTATTACACTTTTGTTTCTATTTTATGTTTATGTAATTAAAGTTTAGTATCTCTATCATTTACTATGTGGAAAGTGAATATTGTCGTCTGAAATCGTTGTTTTATTATTTTTATATTGTTATTGCTAATTCACTTTTTAAAATTTAATTGAGTTTGGTAGCTCATGCTTTTTTTTTTCTTTCTAACATATTAATACATTAATTAATATTGTTTCCTGTTTGAGCAGAGTACCCAATGCTGTTTTGCAATGTAATCAGAATATTGATGTGAAATAAATAGTATGTTGTTTTTCAAGAAATATGCTGCAGAAAGTGTATTAAGGAAGCTGAAAGTTGAAGCAAGAATTTGTTTTCAGTAATACATTCTGTCTCAACATTAATATTTCCACGTGATATTTTCACTCATTTATTGTAATTCCAGTAAAGAAGAATCTTAATAGTTGTATAGTTTTTTTTTTTTAATCACCAGTTTTGATTAATTGATGTTACTTTTGGTTCACAACTGTCATGCTTACCCTTGTTTGTGTGTGTAATCTATGGAGGTGAAGGCTGTAGGAGACAAACAGCTTTTACACATTGGCCAGTGGTCACATAGTTGTATTTTCTCTTTTTGTTGCTTTGTCCATTTAGGATCATAGACTGGCTCAACAAGTATTTAATGCACCATATGTTTACTCTTTTTTTATTAGTACTTGTGTTTCAGTTTTATTTGATATATATGTATATACATACACATATGTGTGTATATATGTATATATACATATATGTGTGTGTGTATATATATATATGCGCATGTGTGTATGTGTGTGTATGCATATTTATAGTACTTTGTCTCTGAAAAGACTGAAAACATAAGCTATTTCAGAAGTTTGCTCTGTTGGATTATTGCAGTATTTGTAGGTATGAAGTACAGTTTCTCAGATATGCCTAAAACATGTTATTTCAGAAGTTTCTGTGTCTGATTATTTCACTATTTTTTTGGTATCAAGTGCATTTTCTCTTATATGGCTAAAACATGTTATTTCAGTAGCATTCCTTAACACAAGTGCTCTTGGTACTGATGCTGAGTTTTGCTAAATATAAGCTACCTTTTGTATTACATTGTCTGCAAATAATTTTCAGTGGTAGACATAGTTTATGTTTCACTTTCGTTAACAAAATTATTCCTTCACTGTTAGCAATGATAAGCATTTATTTATTTAGCCAAAAAAAATTTTCTTCTAACTGTGCAATATCTTTGCTTTATTTTAGCAGCCAAATACAATTATTTAATCTGTTTTAATGCTCAAAGGTTAATGTAAACTACTTAAACTAAGTTGCATTTCATCTAGAAAGTTGTTGATATTTTATTTTCGAACTTCTTTAATTGATCTTACCCTTTATTTTTAAAATATGTTTTATTGTGCTGCGTTTAAGCATCACACTCCAGTGTTAATGTGAGCAATCACTGCCCTTAGTTTTCAGCAAATTTTATCCTGAAAATAATTTAACAGTTTTTCATTTTTATCATGTTGTTAGTGGAGAAAATAAAATAGAAACCGCTACCTTCTGCATGGACTTGTATTTAACAATTTATTTATATATCTGTAACGTGTAGCAATGATTTTTTTTTCAGAACATATAAAAATTGTTGTTTGTTTTGCATTTCACAAAATGTATTTCACTCAATTATTCCTTCTGTTACCTCTCTAATAAGTGACAGTTACAGAAAAGCTTTATTGTATTGTTTATGATGGCAATTAACAAAAAGTATGATGCATTTATGTTTAGGTTAGTTAAACCTAAGAGGGTTTACCTCTGTCAGATTTAAAGATTTGTTTAGTCTGGTATCAGATTAGCAAGGATAAACAAGGACTTGTTTATGTCTGAGTAAGGTTAATGTATAGACATTTCTCTGTCTTTTATCCCCACAAGAACTTCTGTCTGTCAGAGTGTGGTTGATGTATAGACTTTTCTCTCAGCCTGTTATCTCCACAGGAACTTCTATCAGTCAGAGTGAGGTTGATGTAAAGACATTTATCTAATTCTGTCAAAGTACGGTTGATGTATAGACATTTCTCCCAGTCTGTTATCTCCACAAGTACCTCTATCTGTCAGAGTGCAGTTGATGTATAGACATTTCTCTCATTGTTATCTCCACAATAACTTCTATCTGTCAGAGTGCAGTTGATGTATAGACATTTTTCTCATTGTTATCTCCACAATAACTTCTATCTGTCAGAGTGCAGTTGATGTATAGACATTTCTCTCATTGTTATCTCCACAAGTACTTCTATCTGTCAGAGTGCAGTTGATGTATAGACATTTCTCTCAGTCTGTTATCTCCACAAGAACTTCTGTCTGTCAGAGGGCGGTTGATGTATAGACATTTCTCTCAGTCTGTTATCTCCACAAGAACTTCTGTCTGTCAGAGGGCGGTTGATGTATAGACATTTCTCTCAGTCTTTTATCTCCACAAGAACTTTTATCTGTTGGAGTGAGGTTTATATATAAACATTTCTCTCAGTCTTTTATCTCCACAAGAACTTTTATCTGTTGGAGTGAGGTTTATATATAAACATTTCTCTCAGTCTTTTATCTCCACAAGAACTTTTATCTGTTGGAGTGAGGTTTATATATAAACATTTCTCTCAGTCTTTTATCTCCACAAGAACTGTCTCTTCCGGACTGAGCATGCATGGAAATGTCCAGAGTGCTGTGATGCTAATTCTCAACTCAACTCAACTCAACATGGGCAAGGAATAGCACTGTGCAGTGGTTAGCACATTTCACATTATATCTGATGTGTTAAGACATTGTCATGAGATTTTTGTGTGCGACGTTTCTAAGTTTTTATATGATGATATCTCTGAGATTTGATTTGTTATGCTACATTTTCTAGTCATTTCGGTCAGTTACTTAATTCGTTAGATGAAGTTTTAATTTTTTTAACTTGGAAATCGGAAGATTTTTAAAAACTTTAAATGTATTGAATATGGTTGTTAATTTAGCGTAAATACCATACTAGACAGTCGGTGTCTGTGGCTTGGAGTTGCGAATTCACTTCGTAATGCTTATGTGCCGGTTTTGATCCCAGATGCAGACTATTCGGCAGTTGACCACCTTGTGTTGGTTTTGACATTGGTATTGAGAGCTGACCATTTAGTAAGCAGTGGCAAACTACGGAACATAACATTGCCTAGTAAAATCACAAACAGCCCCCAAAAAATGATGTGCTTGGTTCAACAGCATCCTTTAATGGATGCACAACTAACTATACTCCTTTAATGGATGCACAACTAACTATACTAGATAACTTTCAGCCTATACAGGGAATTTATTGATAATATTTAAAAGCTTTACTGGTGCATTTTACTTCTTTTGGCTGCAGCAGTTATTTTTTCATTGTGGATAATATTGTTAGAACATTAGAGGAAAGCTGTAGTTTAAATAAAGAATAATTCACTTACAATAATTATTTGAGTTTATTCATTTGGTGTTGTGTTTGCTTCTTCTTGAACTGAAAAGACTTAGGAGCTGTTAGATCCACTGTTAAATACAAATCAGGAAAACAAGCTGGAAAACAAGCTGATTTGTCCTAATTTTTGTCAGGAGATGTCACCTGAAACAGAAGTATTTCTTCTCTGTAATAAACTATGCTTGTGAAGGACATTTTGCATAGGCAAGAAAATTCACTGACCCAGTATTTTTTTTAAATAATGCTTTTACTCAATCAGTTAGTTAGTTAGTAAGGGACCATCTTCACAATTATATTCAGTAGTAGTAGATCTCCAAGACTCTCTCCCTCTCGCCTTGACTTTACACTATCTGAAACTGCTGTTTATCCATTTCTTTATGTTATCTACTCATTTATATTGCTGTCCACCTCTTTCCTGACTAAAGTAGTTCTTTACCAGATGGTCAGTCATATACTGTTGAACAAACAAATTAATGAACTTTATTTTCAGAGGGTCACAAACGAGCTTACCTACTTATATCATAAAACACACATACATATATATGTCAAACCACATGATGCATGCATTTACACACACATACCCTCATGCATGTCCACACACATGCACAGACACACATATACACACCCAAACAAACTGTCTTAGCATGTAGGTAGTGAGAACTTCAGGCATACACATGAGAATTCAAGGTTAACTAACTCTTGATATATATATATTCATCTTTCCATACTGAAAATGGTAACAATTGTGTACCACCACTGTTTATGAGAACTGGAGTGGGGTTTATTCACAGTAAGTCTCCTGAGTGCAAGAAACATCACACCATCTTTATCATGTGCCATGAAGGTAGACTGGAATGAGTTTCCTCAGCACCCTATGTACTTTGTCTTCACAGTGCCTGCATATAAGATTCCAGTTCATCTCTTGATATTGCTCTGCTACCTGTAATGCTGCCTTCTTTTACCTGAGAGTAATGGAGTAAATAAGCAAATTTAAATCTGTTGTTGGTCAAATACATGCCACAACAAGACACATGTTTTGACATCACAGATGTTTCATCCTACACATTATAGAAGATATTTCACTTTCCACCTACCAGTGAATCACTATCACCAGAAAGTGCACCACAGAAAGCTCTGTCACTTAGACGTAATGGAAGCAAAACTAGAGGTCGACCAAGTAAATAAGGATAGATGGAATATCCCAGACTGTAAATAACAGTATATATGTAGCATATAAAAAGTCACGCACCTGATGCCTCTCCAAAACCTGAGCTGAAAGGCAGAACACGAAACTGAGGAAGAGAAAAAAAAGAAATTCAAATGTTGCCAGATTGTGTAAGGTTATACAAGTCTTCTAGTCACAAAAAGAAACTAACATTAACTCATTTGGTCTTTGTGAGTTATAAATTGACATGGCAGCACTGGAGACATTCTCATAAGCGCTCTGTCTCTATCTTCAGCACAGACTTCCAGTTCTGTTGGCACCAGTGACAGTCTGAACGTATATCTGTCTCACCTTTCTCTTAAATGTTGAGCGTTAGCCTGATCCTCGGATCACTCTTCGCAGCACAATTCTTCTTAGACGTGGTTGATTTATGTGTGCCTCCACACATTTGGTCTTTAAGATAACATAAAACACATTTCAAATGGTGCTTATTTAAAACTGGTTTTGAGGCAAATTTCTTATAAGAATATAAGAATGTATGCCATGAAAGAATTTAACATTTCTGTGAAAAATGATAGTGAAATCAGCTGGATTCTCAGGATACAAAAATTAGTATAAGAAGAAATATTATAGTAATAATCAAAGTCTGTCTGTCCTTAAAAAAGCCAAGACAATAACAGCAAGACTACTTCTCATGATCAGAATTCTCCTTGTGTGTGTTCTTTGTTGGTGGAGTCAGTTATTCCGTTATTAACCACAAATGGCTGTAACATAAGCTGACATTTCTGGCCTCTCTTACCTCAAGTTTATTTTATTTTCAATCACTAATGAAAAATATCTGCCTATTTATGACAAAGGAAACCCTGATAGTGTATTTTATTTCAGGCATGAACACATATATTCCCTTTCTGAATTCATTAATTAGAATGGTTTAAATAATAATGTTTGTTTCTAAGAAAAACGAATACCATATTATGATTAACAAAGTTTATTAGATTATGCTTCTAGTTCACTTCATGTTGGGTGTTATCTTCACAACTATTAATTGTATTACTAGTGATTTCTGTAAGTAAATAAGGAACTCTTCTTATCGAACTGGCACATCGGGCATGTATGCAAGAGCAGCATTGGGGGGGGGGGGGGGGGGGTGTAGGTCAAAATCATGCTGGTTGCCTTAACTGTACGAGATGTTTTCTAGGTATTTTAGACTGGGTCTAGCTGGATGTTGTATTATTATAGAGTTTGTAATATTTAATATGCCTACTTTTTTATCTGTTTAGGGATGAATGACACTCAAGGCACTCTCTCAAAAGCAGAACGTAAAAGGCAACAAGCCATTCAAGAACTCATCAACACGGAGGAATCATACAACAGTGACATGCAAATTGCGTTAGAGGTAGGTTGATCTTAAACTAAGTTACTGTGATTTTATATTGTTAGAATTGTGTGTGTGTGAATGTAATCCAGCTCTAAATTATATAATTATAAAACTCTTCCGTCACTCTCCCATTTGAAAACTAGTGAAAAATATCTTAGACTCAGCAAAATCCTGAAGTCTGCACACATAAAGTAAATGTATAAGGCAGCTGTTGGATGTGCCAACACTAACAGTCCCACACCAGAATTGCAGCTGCTCACAGTTGATGCAAGCAGTCATTGACGAAAGCTGGCACATTACTGTTTAGTACACACAATTGTGAACGTAATTTGCTACCTACCGTTTTTAATGCAGGTCACAACACAAAACCATCGAGATGACAAAACAGGAAAAATATATTCCACAAGAAATCCACAGCTCACAGTGTGGCAACAAGCACTGATATCAGTAGCTGAGAGACAAAACCTGTTGATCCTTGTCCAAAAATTGCCATTTTGCATCATCAAACACTGGCTATACACAAATAACTTTTTCTAAGAACAGGTTGTATTTCATAGAAATGAAAACAATTAGATAGAGAGGTTCTGGAAAGATGTGAATGAAAACAAAATTAGTGACTGAAATTTTAAAAAATGACAATTAAAATACTTTGACCAAAAAGGCATTAAAAAAGGCATTAGTATGCTTTTAACAACAAATTCTAGAGGAAATGGTCGAGAGCAGGAGACCTAGAAGTAGATAAAGATACAAGTGGAAGGACATTGTCAAGAGGTGGACGAACCACAGTTTGAAAAAGTATACAGCCAAGACAAAATAAAAAGAGTGTTTGAGGCCTATTGCAGCCAGCCTTTAAAAAAAAAATGATGGCCCTCACCTCTTTCAGAAGATCTGGTTTGCTCTTTTTGGCTGTCAAAGGAATTCTAAGAATTCTTCTGTAAAATCACATCTCTGAGGTCACAAGCTATTGGTGCATGTAGGTACTAGTATTATTTGTCTGTAGCTGTATGTCTCATTGTCAGGAAACATCATTGTAAATATTGAACATTTACTTCTACAGGTCTTCAAGAAGCCACTGCTCAACAACAATGTAATCTCTGCCGAATTAGTAAACCTGATGTTTGTTAACTGGGAAGAACTGATTGTTTGCAACAAAAAGTTTTTACAGTAAGCCACTATGTATGACTTTGATTACTACCAGTTAAGAAGCCTCAGTTCTCTCATTATAAATATTTGTAAAAAGTATTTTTGTGCTGTAACAGTCTTAGTCGAGGTTTCAACTTCACTGCAATCATCACCCCATACTTGCTTTGTTTCTGTGCCAGTGAAAATTATATGAAATGTCCCTCACTGTCCCATTTGAAAAACGTGACTAATTAGTCCCTGCCCAATCCAGAAATATGCGCACGCAGTAACATGTGGGCTGGTGAAATACCAGATGTAATAATTCGACTTTTGTATAGAAAACTTATCATACCCGACTACTTTCATCAATGACAAACTGTATTTCTGGTGGTGACTGTTGGCTTTGGCGCCTATAGCAGCTGCTGTAACAGTAGTGGGTACTACCTGCTCTAGCAACTACTATGACAGTAGTGGGTGCTACCTGTTCTCTCTGAATGCTGAATGTTGGGCAGCATATACCAAACCTGACGTACCACATAATGCTAATGGCTTCCAGTGGAGGAGCATTGGGAAACATACTAATCTTATCTAAGGAAGAAAAAAGGCAACCTCAAGACTTATTGTTATGGCAGATCAGACCAGGACTTATCTTGGTTGGCCGCTGGTCTAGGAAGGAAGCTCTGATCCAGAGCTTCTGCAGCATGCTTTGTTCCAAACATATTGGTGTTACATTTCCTTTAGTCCCGAAGCAGATACTGATGTAGGTTGAATGTGTTAGTTAGGCTTTACATATTTAGGACGCCATATAATCAAATGTGGTGACAAATTCTCATTTTCTTCACCTTTCTTTCTCACACAATTCTAACAAAATTATGAAAGTGATCTGGTGTTAATTTTATAAGGTATGCTACCTTGGCTTATTATGTGTAATAATAATAATAAATAATGTTGATCAGCACTCATAGGAAGAAGTAGAAAGATAGAAGGACACATTAGACAATGTAAAAGTTTAAAGCTATAGTTATCATGCACTGAATCACTAAGGTCATCACATAGGGCTCGCAGTCTAATTGAACTGTTCTAGCTTGTAGAATCTTCTCAATATCATGGATGAAATCCAATCCAGCATCTTCTTTTAGTAAGATAAATCTGAGGGTTTCTCTTGTGTGTCCTTGTTTCCTGTCCATTTGTTGCCTGTTTGAGTGCTTGTGTTTAGTATTATACTACAGAATGGTTGTTTAGCCTAATGAGTCAGTGAAACATGTTTACGTTAAAATCATTATAAATTGTAAGCTAAAATTAAAACTGTTCAACTACTCATGCAAGGACCATTCATTCTGAACGTTCTGTAGTGTGGACTAAAGGGCTATCAAATGCAGCATGTCTTCATTCTCACACTTCCAATTAATACACTGCATTAATTAGTAATGAGAAACTTTAGACAGTATGATTACCAAGAGAAGATGAAAATGGCTTGGCCACGTTTTGAGAATGACTTCTGATATACCTGCCAAAACAGCTCTCACATGGACACCAGAGGGAAAGAGAAAACAGGGGCGCCCAAAAACAACATGGAGACGAACGATGGAAAGTGACCTGAGTGCAGCATCTTTGACATGGAAATCTGCACTGAAGATTGCACAGGACAGGAAAGCATGGAAAGTCCTCTCTGAAGCCTCATGTGCCACTAGGCATAACGAGAACTGATGATGATGATGATTAATTAGTAATGACTGTCTTTTACATGAACAGAGAAGCTCTATCCAGATTTGTGGCTTGCATAATGTGGGAAGATAAACAGAAGATGTCCTCAAGAAGCAGAATTCAGGTGTGCAGGCTACTAGATCGATCTAGGTTTTAATCCTCACAAAAGCTAAGAATTGTTATCTATCAGAAGTGTAATACAAATCAGCCTGTAGACTGCATGGCTCTAAACCTAGGACAAGCAAGCAATCTTATTTCCCTCAATCTTTTAAACTGCTGCTAACAACACCAGCGGTAGAACAAATGCTCTAATGATTGTGCTATAATCTATCAGTACCATGATAGTACAGAGTGGCAACATGAGCTTTTCAAACACAACTCAGGAAGAATCAGTTAATCATGCAAAAAACCTGAAATTAACTTCAAACTTTAAGAAAATTATGGTCATTTTAAATAAATAAAAAATCCAATCTTTAAAAGAAATTGAAATGATTTCTTATTTGTAATATACTTAGCAAGACCATTTTTTTTTTTTTTTTACATTTTGATTATTACTTTCTTCTCAAAAATACTTGCAGTAGTAAATGTAAGATTTTATGAAAAATGATTGTGCTGTATAGAATTATTTACGTTATCCGCCTATTATGGATTTCATGTTAATGCTTTAATACTGAACTTAATTTCTACAGAGCTCTCCGTGTAAGGAAGAAAATGTGTGGCAAAAATGGTGTTATTGACAGTATTGGTGACCTCTTGTGTGAAAGTGTAAGTTTCCCAGCAAAATTAGATAAATTTTTTTTTAATTGATTGCACTTTTGCTTGAAAGTTTCACTTTTTAAAAGTGTAGTGAAAATATATTTTGATTGTTTCTTTTATCTGTGTGTGTGGATGTTTTCTAAGCAATGTTAGACAAGATAATGTCTTCTTATTCTGTGTTTCCGGTTTCCTGTTTGTGTCAAGATGGCGGGACGTGTTTCTCTCTAACTCGGCGCATATCGGTTGATCGACGGTCCGACAAGCTGTCATCGCAAACCACCAATTGTTGTAGAATCAGATTTCTGGCTCTAACTGCAGGATGATTCGTTCTAATCTGTTAAATTCATTGGACACCACAGGGGAAAAGATCTCGTGGAAGACCAAGGGAAACCCTACGTAGAACTATCATCAGGGAAGGCTCGCTTATGGGCCACTCAAACATCTAAGACCTACAACAGATTGCAACGAACCACCATGCATGGAGAGTCATGACCTCTGCCCTATGTGCCGCACTCGACACAAGAGGACAGACTAACTAACTAACTAATTCTGTGTTTGCCCTTTAAAGATGGTGTGGACAAATTGAATAGTGGTTTACTGCTAGACTGCAGTATTTGGGCCTTCCAGTCCAACGCATCCCATTTTGACAAACCTCTAATAAAGGCAGAGGGTCTGTTTCCTCCTCCCCTCCCCCCAAACTCTTGCTCTCATCACAGTCTGCCTGAAAGAAACTCGGTCTCTCCCCAGTTCTCCCGCCTCATGCACTTTCACACTCAAAAAGTCACTTATATCCTGTGCCAATCTTCGTGTCGGTCGGCCCCTGCCCCTCCTTCTTGGTACCATGCCTTCTGCTATAATTTGGCTTCCATGATGAGTTTCTTGGGATAGTAATGTGGTAGTTTCCCATTGCTTTCCACATCCACATGGCTTTAGATCATGTCCACAGCCTTCAGCAACCTTTTCGATTGCTAGAGCAAGTGAGTGCTCTGCTCTGTGATGCTCCTGCTAACAGCAGATGGTACCCCAGAGGTGTCCACTTATCCCGGCTGTACCTGTACTGGGAGGATATAGTCTTGATTGGTTGCATTTTATAAAAGTGTTAATTACTCAATCAATGCTTACAGTTTGTTTTGCTTTTGAAATAATTAAATTTACTTAAAATTCAGTGAAAGCACTAGTGAAATTTAAACAGTCACTGTGTGAATTGAAAGACAAATAGATAGATATTACAGATTTTTTCAGTTATGAATATTTTAAGAGTTTCTTTAGATAATAAGCACAGACTAAAAAAAAAATTGTAAATGATTTGAATATTATATTTACCTTAGATATGCAATGAAATATTTTTGTAGTGTACCACTTATGAGCCGCAACATTGTTAATGTCAAAGCCCACAGAAACATAAATTGAAAAAAAAAAAAAACTACCTACATCTTTTATCATCATATCATCATCATAACCATCCTGTTGTCTTTTATACTTCACATAGGGCTCACACTCTAATACTCCATTCTGCTCCTATGTGCTCCTTTTGATATCATGGATGGAATCCAGTCCAGCTGCTCTCATCAGCCTTCATATTAGGATTTCTCTTGGACGTCCTCATTTCCTCAACCTGTCTGTTTGCAATTGCAAATCATTTTGGTGATTCTCTGGACGCTTTTTTGTGTGTGGATTTTCCTTGTATAGCACCACCCTTTTTGTCTTATAACTGTCATTTCCTGTGACCGTCTAGAGAATTTTCCTAGTTCTTCACATTTCTTGAATTCATGAAATTTAATGTTAGTCAATTCCCCAGGCATTTCTTTATTATTTAATTTTCTTTTCATGTCTTTAGTATTTCTTTGTCACCCTAGTTCTTTGCTCGTAAATGTATTTATTGCTATAAGTTATTATTTGCTGCATGCCTACTGTTATTTGTTTTTCCATTACTCAGTCATAGCAAGGGAAACAACGTATTACAGATTTTAACAGTTAATGCAGAAGTGAATATTTAAGTCTATTTAACACTTTACCTACATGATGTAAAAACCTAATGTGGCACATTTAATTTATTTACACCATTTTTTCCCCCCAACTTGGGGCATGTTACAATACCAGTTTATAATTTTGCTAACTGTAATCATAAGTTTATGAATGATTTTCTGTTTTAAAGATAACTGAATGTGCTGTTCAAATAACATTGCAGGTACTTATCATGAACCTGAGTTCCAAATTAACGCTGAGGCCGCTCCCATAGCCTGTCCCATGTTGTGGGAGTGTCATATATTTCTTATTTTCAATGGTTTAACCATTGTCTCTTTTCTCATGTTGTCACCGCTCACTTGCGTGATTAGTTTCATGTTGTGCTATTTGCCCGATGGTTCGTGTATATCGAATTTGTGATGTTTTTGTATTTCTACATTCCTTGTTAGTGGCTTCTTTTTCTCGGGGGAAGCTGCCAC
Source organism: Candidula unifasciata (assembly GCA_905116865.2). NCBI lineage: Eukaryota > Metazoa > Mollusca > Gastropoda > Stylommatophora > Geomitridae > Candidula > Candidula unifasciata. Next base: position 60,199 of record CAJHNH020001547.1, on the reverse strand, counting down.
CAAGGGACACAGAAATTCAAAATCATCCCAGTTTCGATTCTCACAAACAGTCACGACTTTGACGCTTCCCCCTGCTGTACTTCTTACTTGTACACAGGTGCCTGCATCACCTCAAAGAGACAACACAACATCCCACAAACATTATATACGATGAGCAGAGCACAGAGCAACAACCCCACAACATAGGACAGGCTGTACAACCAGCCACGGCATAAATGGGAAGGAAAGGAAATCTCACCATGGGAGCAAGTTCTTGACAAGTTCCTAACATTGAAGTTACTTCATTTTCTGCCCCACTCTCTCTGGACTTCAGGTTACTCTGTAACCGTCAGCCGCTCCAATATAAACTTGCAGTTAAACAGGGTTCCTAGGATTTCTCCTTGTGTGATTCTCATAAAGCATGGATAACACCAGAAACCATTAAATTGATTGAAGACAGGAAAAGTAAAAAGGCAGAATTAAACAATAGCAAAACTAGAGCTGCTAAAGCTAGAGCTCAGGAGAATTACACAGAAGCCAACAAGGAAGTTAGGAGGCATATAAGGGCAGATAAAGTGAAATATCTAAAGGATCTAGCACAAGAAGCAGAGACAGCAGCAGCAAAAGGAAACCTCAGAGAACTTTACAGCAACACAAGAAAATTAGTAGGTAAATATAGTCAGCCAACTGGATCAATCAAAAATAGTCAAGGAAAGGTACTTACTAACACTAAAGAGCAAATGGACAGATGGGTTGAATATTTTGAAATGCTTCTAAATAGACCAGGCCCAGAGGTTCCCCCAGATATCCAGCCTTTAGAAATGGAACTGAATATCAACTGTGAGATACCATCCAAAGAGGAAATTAGAAAAGCTATAAAATCTTCTTAAGGAAGGAAAGGCGTCAGGCCCAGATGGTATCCCAGCTGAAGCCATCAGGACCAACATAAAACACATCAACTGAATTGCTACATAGATTATTTTAGTAAAGTCCTGGGAGACCGAAGAAATACCAGCAGACTGGAGAGAAGGATATCTTGTGAAACTGCCCAAAAAAGGTGATCTACAGGAGTGTAAAAATATATGAGGAATTATGTTGCTGTCAGTTCCTGGAAAAAATATTAAGTAGAATTATTTTAGAAAGATTAAAAGATGCTATTGATAAAATGCTAAGAGATGAGCAGGCGGGTTTTCGGTCCAACAGATCCTGTACTGATCAGATAGCCACATTACGTATTATAATAGAGCAAAGCATTGAACTGAACTCACCACTTAACATTGGATTTATAGACTATGAAAAAGCATTTGACAGCATTGATAGGGAATCTCTCTGGAAATTGATGGGGCACTATGGAATCCACAGAAAATTATCAACTTAGTAAAGGCAACATATAAAGACATGAAATGTCGAGTTCTTCATGAGGAAAGCTAACAGATGCATTTGAAATAAAAACAGGTGTGCGACAGGGATGTCTTTTGTCGCCTCTCCTATTTTTACTGGCTATAGACTGGACTATGAAAAACAGTAACTGCTAACACCAAGAATGGAATTCAGTGGACCCCTACAAAACAGCTTGATGATCTGGACTTCGCTGATGATATTGCCCTTCTGTCCCATTCACGGAATCAGATACAAGATAAATTAAATATACTTAATGCGAGATCACAGCAGCTTGGTCTGAAAATCCATAAAGGAAAGACAAAGATAATGAGAATAAATCAGGCAAAAGTAGTAATGTGGTTTCTCTTAATGGCACCCCACTCCAAGACGTGGAGTCGTACACCTATTTGGGCAGTAATGTAGATAAAGATGGAGGAACTGATAGAGATATTAAAATAAGAATACAAAAGGCAAGAGGGGCTTTCATAGCACTAGGGAATTTGTGGAGGTCAAAAGAAATTAAAAGAAATACTAAACTAAAAATTTTTAATTCTAATGTCAAATCAGTACTATTGTATGGGGCGGAAACATGGAGAACAACGAAGGCAATTACTAATAAATTACAGACATTCATTAACTGGTGCCTGCGCAGAATAGAGGGAATAAAATGGTATGATAGAATAACTAATGTAGAACTTTGGGAGAGAACTAAACAGGCTCCAGTGGATCAAGAGGTGAGGAGAAGACGCTGGCGTTGGATAGGGCACACACTGAGAAAACAGGAGAACAGCATAACTAGAATGTCTTTGCATTGGAACCCACAGGGGCATAGGAATAAAGGAAGGCCAAAAAACACATGGAGAAGAGAGCTGGAGAATGAGGTTAGAAAGATTGGGAGGACATGGGGAGAGCTCCATGTAATGGCGAAGGATAGAACGACCTGGCGTGAGTTGGTTGAGGGCCTATGCTCCATTGGGGGATAAAAAGGCAGAAGAAGATTCTCATATGATTAGAGACACTTTGCACTCTGCATCACCAGGTGTTTATCGCTTAGTGTGCGGTCCTAGTGGAGTTCACTTTTGCTAGTTCACAGCCTTAGGGTATGCCAGTATAACTATGTTATATGGTTGAATTTGTTTTCTGGGATTTGTTTCTGTTTGATTTTTGTCCATCAAAGTATTAATACTACAGACTGAAATTCCTGAGTGGGAACATTTGAAGAAAAACTATTTGAGATATTTTTAAAAATTTAAATAAATACTTGTTGTCCTTACTTGCACTGGATTGCAGGTTGCTCTAGGTTGGTGTTGCCTTTAAGGATGCCACATTTTTTTACTTCTTTTAATGCTAAACAGGGTATCTGGAACTGGCTCATTTGGCTTGTCGTTTAGACTGCGATTTTGTAAGCAACAACTGGATTGGCACTTAGTGATAATGATAATTGCAGTATTTTTTTTAATGATAAAAACTAAAGATAAGTGGCAGTATTGCAACTTTATTTCAGAATAATGTTTGTTTGTCTCTTCTGGAACAGTTACCTCACATGACTCCCTACATGAGATTCTGCAGCTGTCAGCTATCAGCAGCAGCAACTCTGCAGAGAGTGTCAGAAACTACTCCAGCTTTTCAGGAGTTTCATAGGGTAATATACTTTTTACCTTGTATAAATACTTAAGGTGTATCAGGCATATAGGGCTAGATCAATATTGTGTAGACCAATCAGTACTTGGTGGGTTATGTGGTCAGCATCACAACGGCCACCTTTACTTCCCAATGCTCTACCTGATACCCTTTCAAAGCTGGGTCAACCTGGAAACCAAGGTCATTTTTTAAAAAGGTTGATACTGTCAGGACCTGAACCCATAACTTTCCGATCTGCAGGTGAGCTTTTGCCACTACACCACAGCTATATTAATAATAATAATTTTTTAAAAATGACCCCAGAAACTACTTAATCTTTCAGGATTTTCATAGAGCAGTATACATCTGTATAGTATAATTAATATACATACATGCAAGAACAGTTTGTGGCTAATCTTATTATTATATATTATTTTTGATTATGAGTTCTTCAGCCCTGTAAGCAGAGAACCTCCGTTACTTTTGATGAATCCAAGGACAAGTCTTTTCTTTGCTGGTTGAAGTAGTCTCCTATCATCCATGAACACATCCTTGCTAATTATTGTTTTATCTTTTAATTTGCAGGCTTGCATGCAGAACCCTAAAGTCAAGGGTGTGCACTTGAGTGGGTTCATGTTGAAACCAATGCAGAGGATTACAAGATATCCACTGCTTATAGACAAGGTAATTTCCAAGAAATGAAAATAAAACGGTTGAACATGGTTTAATCAGTTTACAGGCATTTTTATGTTTGATATTCTGAAATGTAATTGGCTTGATGCATTAGATTATTATCTCACAAGATACAGTGTGTAGTGAAGTTGGCTGAACACTTGTACTAATGCTGCTTGTACTACTTTTGGCTTGCTAGGGAACAGACACAACTTTCTACAATGAATAACACCAGACAGTGCTCAAATTACTATATCAATTCTGCCAGTTTATTCATGCCAATTCTCACACTACTCAATCACAGTTACTCAGTTATCAACATCGCTACTCATTTCCACAATACATCTGCAATGATCATTCACATGACGTTTTACATTTCAGTCAATTACATTACAACCGTCTTCCTCAAGCTCTGGCTCCTGACTGACCACGAGCCAATCTCGGGCTTTGCCTAGTTCGTATGTCTAGCTCCGAATATCACGTGTGTCTTCTCTTGCATGGGTTTTTGGCTAGACTTGCTGTGAGAGTGGAGACCATGCAGTGCTATTTCATAATATTCAATTCACAATTACGCTAATGATTATTTATAAAATCATGACTTTACATTCTTCTTTAGATCATTATTAATTCAGTGAATAGTGTGCTAGTCTGACTGACTACCTTTTTTAAAACAAACTGAAATATTCCCACAAGCAGTTAACATTACAGTAATACTTAACTCTTTGAGTCCCAGGGGGTTTTGCACCAGAGGCCCAAGGGGGGTAATATGATTTTGACTTTTAACAAATGCAGCACTTTAAAACAAACCACACAACTGCAGCTGATGTCCAACATACACATATCATACATAAAATTAAACATAAATGGATAAGGATTAATATTAGCATACTGCTACAACAAACAATTATTCTGTTAGTTAGTTTTTAGTAGAGAAAACAGTGACTTAGTTTGATAGGTGAGTAAATTATGAACAAGTTTTTTCCACTTACCCAGAAGCTGATCTCAAAATTCTTGATATAGTATATCCAAAATGCATCAGAAAGGAAGGTACACCACTTATAAGTATGCACAGCCATTATTAAAGCAAAATAGTTTTTGTTCCATAGCAATTTTAATAAAACTACAATAACACGTCAAAATATATTCTCCAGTGGCACAAACAGTGACTTTTCTAAAAATAATTGAATTCCTCACATAGAAAAAAACTGTAAAGGCACTGTAAACATGTCAATCTGTTCATAGATTTATATCTATGGTTTTAGATGATATGGATAGTAGTACTAGAAGCGCTGACATTTGGACTAGCTGGTGTCGCGTTACGAGGTGCTTCTCTTGTATTGCCAAGGCAGAATTAGTCAGTTTTGTCCTCTTAGCAGGAGGTAAATTACGCACACATCCTCATCAAAACTTGACTCGTCAACGGTTTGGGGAAATTTCACGTTGCTACTATCATTATCCAACTCCACATTACTTTAATCGATCCACTGTTTTATCAAATTTGATGATTCTAAAGCAATAAATCGCTTTGATGGGCGTGAAGACGATGACTGATCGGACATATTGTTTTCAGATAATTGTTTGGTAACGTAGTAGACCACACAAATATCGATTTAAAGCGTTAAAAACTCACCAGACCCAAACGAATGCACTCCACGTGTGTACACTACACACTTGAGAACCGGAAAGGAAGTTTAAATTGAGCGGTCCACGTGTAATTACCGATAAGTGGTAAATTAAAAACCGTCACACGTCATGCGCTGTTTGGGCCGCCAAGTAGTAAAAAATGAGCGCGTGATGCGTTCCTTGGGACTCAAAGAGTTAAAAGGCACATTTTTGTAATCAACTTAAATTTTATAACAGTTATAACAGAAATGTCCAGCATATTTACTTATGGTAATATTTAGCTTTACATAATATGAAACTTAATAATTGCACAGTTATAACTGAAATATGATAAATGAATTGATTCTGGAAAATATTACAAAAATTGAAATAATATCAATCAATGAACTTATCTTTGGTTAGTCAACTTGGCGGGGGCTAAATGTTAACATTGTGTATTGAGCTGTGTGCACAATGAGGCGCTGGCTAGGATTTATGAGGTTCTGACTAGGATTAATCTGACTTTAGCGGAACATTTTTGTATTTCATGACTGATGTCCACGTGGTTTATATTTCTTTGGAGAGTCCCGACTTGTTGTGAAGTTGCCCATACACTTGTAGTAATGTTGCTTGTACTACTAATGACTTGCTGTGACCGTGGAGACCATGCAAAGCAGGGTCATCACACAGTGAAATAAGCCAGACAATAAATTGTTCAATATTTTGTTTGTGGCTTCAGTATTTAAATCATAGCGGGGTAACGTTGTTTTGAATTGGCATCTTATTGTACATTATTGGCGCCAGATAAAGTTAAAAAGAAAAAAGCAAAGCACTCTTTTCCACGCCTTTAGGCGTATAGGACATATAGGGCTAGATCTATATTCTATAGACCAATCAGCACAAGATGGGTGATGTGCTCAGCATCATGCCGGCCGCCTTTACTTCCCAGGACTGCACCAGGTACCCACTCAGGGCTGGTTAGCGCCAAATACAGTGTAAAAAAAATAACAAACAACATACAAACTTTTTTTCATATATCATGATAGGCTCTTTACATAACATAACATAACCCTTGATCTATTTGGGTCATGGAGTTGAATTGATGGAAGCACTAGCACATAAAGTCCACCTTCATTCTCTGCCTTCCACTTGATATCTGCTCAGAATAGAGGCAATTAAATTATATGAAAAAATTACTTGTGCAGAGTTCAGGTAATGAACTAAATTGCTGTGAATCAAGATGAGTAGATGCTGATACAGGATAGAGCACATATTGACAAAACCTAATCATTGCTATAAATACTGGAAACCAGAGGATAGATTAATGAAGTTACATAGAAGATGGTTAGCACTCAAACTTATAATTTATAATGGTGTAGAGCTGTGATTTTGGTCATATGTGTGAGAATGAACGACTGAACAAATTTTATTTTCAAAGGGTTGAGAATTGGGCACTCAATTGTGTCTGATATTCTGCCCTTTCATTGAACTCCTTGCATTCGGTTATTCATTCATACATTGTTTCATGTGTTTCATAGTTAATAATAACTAAAAAATGTTCACAACATCTAAGTCTTAATTACAAATGCTGGAATGTGCTCTGATGATACTTACATTACTGAACTTTTTAAAAAGTGTGGTAATAAACCTAATATAAGTCTTGTAGGTTGCATAATATAAACATAATCAACAACATTTCAATATTAGTTACAAATACTGCGATGCGTTCAACTGGCAGCTTCATTTTTAAATAATACCAACTTTTAAAAAAAAAGTAAAGGCCAGTGTGGTGTGCATAAGGAGATATTCTGTACCCAACTTTGGGCGCCAGCTGGCTCTGTGCTAGTTTTATGGATCCTCATGTAAGACTCCTGCCACATGTCCTTTTCTTGCTGTATGGATAATGCTCAATTAAGTTGGATGTGTCAGTTGAAAGATGCAAATATTGCAGCTGTGCTATAAACAGGTACAGTGCCATTATGTATATATATATGGTCACAGAAAAGAGAAAAAGGTGTAGGAAAATTATCACATGTGCTACCGAAATAACATGTGAAATGATAAATAAAATCAGCAAAATGTGTGAATAAAATGTTTAGTGTATTTTAAACATAGTTTTTGTTTGTTTGTGGTAAACAGATCTTAGAAAACACTCCAGCAGACCATGCTGATCGAGGAAATTTAGAGGAAGCTCTTAGTCTGGCTCAGGAGCTGTGCAACCAGGCCAACCAGTGTGTCAGGGAGAGGCAGAACTCGGACAGTCTAGAATGGATACAGAAACATGTTCATTGTGATGGATTAGCAGAGGTCTGTTTGTGTTTCTGTTTGACCTTAGATTTAATTGCAGTTGTAATTTTTGACTTAGTTTTATGAATTTATGAAACAAAATTTGAGCTGGTGCACTCCTTCTATGCTATGTCTAAATTTAACAACTTCTTCATTGTCTGTTTAAGTTTGTGTGTCCCTTCAAAAAAGAATAACACAGTTTTAGAGTTGTAGAACTGCATTGTGTTGAGTTTTATAAACCAATGTCACAGCACTCAGAACATTCCCATAAGCGCTGCATCCCCATCTTCAGCAACCAGCAAAGAGTTACAACACCAATTTTACCAATAAAAATCTGATTGCAAATCTGAATTGCCTTTCCTGTTAGTTTGAAGTGTGGGCCAAATCCCATGGACACCATTCTATTTAGACTGTGATAATCTAGGTGTGCCTCCGCACTGTTCACTCCCTCTCCAAAAGAGCCTTGACAACATCTAGCTTGTCATACATAGTTTGTTGTAGAAGTAACTCTATATTGTGGGAAATAAATGTACACTTTGTATTATAAATCATTTTGGGAATAACATGGAGCTGTAATAATCAGATTTCTTGAAATTATTTAAGCATATACTTTTTCTTTCAGCTTGTCGATCATTAAAAATTGTATTCATCAAAACCTAATATAAAGTAACTTAATAAATATGTTTTTTTTTCTTCTCAGAACATTGTATTCAATTCATTAACAAACTGTATGGGACCCAGGCGTTTGTTATTCCATGGAGTTCTGTACAAGGTATGTTTAAGTTACTAGATAATTTAAACTTCCCTCTGTCGAAGTCATTCACTTTACAATATACTTTGTCCAGTTTGTTGTCAGTTACGAGGGCAATTCTATAAGTAAGTCGCAAATGGTTGTTTTAAACAAAAAATGTACTTGAGATGATAACAACTTGAAAACTGTTTATTTCTGCACATACACTTGTTGCTTTATTTATTTTAAACATAATTTTCACCAACATTGAGGCACTTATCCTATCATTTTATCAGTCCTCCCAAACCTGCTGCATAGTACTGCATGCTCTGTTTTCTACACTATATTTTCACTTCACATTTAACTTCTACGTCATTCGCAAAATGTCTCCCGCCAAGGTGGGTTTTCATTGGACCAAAAAGATGGAAATCACTAGGCTCCAAGTCGGGGCTGTAATGTGGATGTTCCAAAAGTTCTCACCTTAGATGGTAACTTTTTTCCTGAGTTAACCGAGCTGTATGTGGTCTGGTATTGTCATAAAAGAGCAGTACTCCTCTAGGCAGCAGGCCTGGACGTTTTCTTCAAATTGCACCATGAAGCATCAATAGAACTTTACAGTATGAATTAGCATTCATTGTCAACTCTTTTTTTTTTTAAATTGGTTAAAAGCACTCCTTGACAATCCCAGAACACTGTCAGCATAACCTTCCCTGCTGATGGCGTAACCTTGCATTTTTTAACACAACGCGAAGAAGAGATGTTTCCATTGCACTGAAGCACGCTTTGATTTGGGCTGGTAGTGATGCACCCATTATTCGTCCCCAGTAATAATCCTGTTTAGCATGTGTCCTCCTTCATCTGCTTATTGAAAGAGATGCTGCAAGGATAGGCCTAATTGGTTTATTTTTGTGTTCATCCGTCAATTATCTGGCTATCCACCTTGAGCACACTTACTTAAATTTCAATTGATCATGCATTATGTTGTATGCTGAACCATGTGAGCACCCTATTGTAGCTGCTACATAGTCAACTGTTACACGCCTGTCACCTCTAATCATCTCCTCCACCCAATGCATGGATGAGTATGTTGCAATATCAGCAGGATGACCAGATCAGACTTCATCAACAATCTTAGATCATCCTTGAGAAAATATTTTTAGCCAGCTATGCACCGCTTTACGGGATAAACATTTGTCAGCATAAACAAGAAGCATTTCCTTAAGAAATTTCCTTTGCAGGCAGCCCTTTTACCTCTCAACAACAACAACAACAACAGAAACACACAACAGCACATTGTTCTTTGAGGGTTCATTCTGTAAGTAGAGTCACCATTCTGTTTCTATGTTGCAAATGCGCATGAAGCACCTAGCAACACCTAACAAACAGAAAAATAAAGTTTGATGTTGCTGTCACATAATGACACCTTTAAAAACCACCAACTACATTCTCCTGCAATCCTATGACCATTTGTGACTTACTTGTTGACTTCCCCTCATAGTTTGCTTTATTTTTGCCAGGTCAGAGAAATTTTGGTTGACTGCAATTTCTTACTGCAGTTAAATTTTTATTCTGTGTAATTGGCACATTGACCTACTGTTTTTTTTTTTCTAAGGAAATTTGATACTTGAACTCATTACCTAAAAATCAGGATATTTAATATTTTTAATAAATGGCTTTTTTCCCTCAAAATTCCCAGCCCTCTTTATAGAGTGAAAAATACTGACATTCTTCATCATTATCGTATTAAGAAAGACTGGCTTATAAATGAATTATATGTTGTAAACTGAAATACAAGAGCTATATTAAACACCTAACTGTTTTGGGGAAAACCGGGATGGAGAGCATAATTCCTAGTTGAAGAAAATGATAGAAGTTGTCCAACGTGATGGCATTCACAGGATGTCAGCGACAACCCGGGAATGAAAGTAAGCAGGGATTTCCAGCCTTTCATGATAAGAGTAGCAGTTTGATGGTGTTGTTGAGAATGAACCAAGTAAGTTATGAGCATATAGTGAAAAAAAGACAGACAGGAATGAGAAGGTGATTAGATAATTGCAGTTTCAGCTTCATAGCAAACATGTCACCACATAGTTGCTCCATTCCTGAGCCAGGGAAAACCAAACAGAATGCCCATCACTGTCCCTTGTGGGAAAATTGACACAAACTGCAGTCTCAGCATATCTAATTGCATTCACATGCATTAACTGCATAAGGCAGCCATCAGAAGAATTAAGACAAAAATTCTGACACTAGAAATGCATTTCATTATCGATGGAAGCAGCAGTCACAACAGATCAGTAGTTGAATACTAATGGGAAGGGGATTGTGCATCTGTGACAGTCTAAATTCTAAGCATTGAATTCATACTTAAATTGTTTTTCTATAATGGCAGGCAAAGAGTAACAAGGAGTTGGTGGGGTTCCTGTTCAATGATTTTCTTATGTTAGCCTATACATCAAAACCATTGGGACCCAGCTTCAGTACGGTGCGGGTATTTGACACAGCTCTGCAGTTCAAAATGTATCGTGTGGTAAGTAATTTATCTGCTTCCCTTCTCATCCTCCTTCTTCATTCCCATTTTGAGAAATGCATCATAGCTAGGATTGCATCTTAGAAGTCAGTATATCTCATTGTGTCATGTATCTGTGTAATGTTTTCTATATGAATTCCATCATAGGTAGTAGGAATTCTGTCTTAACAGTTTTGCCAGTGCAGTAGTCTTGACAATAGACAGGTGGAACTACTACAAACACCAAGAGTCATCAAATGGTAAGTGAGGGCCATTCAGAGAGATGAATTGAGGTGGGTGTGATATCTGCAGGAAAGAACCTCAAGCGCTGAGAATGCCTAAAAAGAAAAAGAAGAAGAATGTTCTTGTGGCCTGAGTTGCAGTTTCCAACTGCCTTGTAATTTTTAAATTGCAAACAGGGCCTCCTTTTTTGTCATTATCCAAAGCTAGGTATTCAATCTAACCATCCAGGAGATCAGAGAGACATTGGTATCTTTAGAAAACAAGGGCTTTTGTGATAATCCTCAACCACTTGGCCACACTACATGTGTTTATTGTGCTCAGGATACTTATTGTACTATTCGAACTAGAACAGCAAAAAATGTAAACAGTTGACCACGTTCAAACTCCAGTTCAGTCTCCAGTTATATTTATAGTCTGGTTTATTTATGCCATGTTTTTGGCTAAGATTGTGTTATGTGTGCTAGGTTGCTGGCTTTGTTTCCCTAACCAGATACATTGTCCTCTCCTCCTGAGTATGGTTAAAATATGGAAACATTTATAGCTGTATTGCCATGGACATCTTTCATTGCATGTTAACTCCTTCAGTACCAAACAACTCACCCTACATTTCTTGGTCATTGCAAAGATAACATACTGTTTTTGCAACTGTCTGTCACAACAGATATTATGTTAACCCCTTGTAACAGTATTATTAGTTCAACTACTTCTATCCCACAGCTTGCCTGCTGAACTTCTTCACAACTTAATATGCATTGCTTTTAAGCCCATTTTCCTAGGCTAAAAACAGTTAAAGTAAACTGAGGCGTGGGATGAAACAGTTCATGAAAGGCAGATGGGCTGCATTTGTGGCACCTTTATTGGGCTTTTGAAATAGACCAGTCACACTAGTGTAAACTGGAAATTATTACTCATTATATCATGGCTAGAAAATGTGTTTGTCAGATGGATCATCATCAGGTGCCTTGCTGACTGGCGTGGGCGATCATGCCTCTCCATAATCTGCGATCTCCTGCAGCATGTATCAGTTCGTGTGCCGACACACCTCCATGCCATGCAACAAGACTGTCAAACATCTTCTCTCGATGTCTTCCTCTATCCCTCCTTCCACAGATCTTTCCAGTGGTCACAACATGTTCTATTTGCCCTCTTCTCGTATGGCCAAAAAATGATGACTGTCTCCTTCTGATGTCTGTGATAAGTTGTCTTCGGGCTCTCGCTTCTTTCAAAACCTCTTGGTTACTCTTTTTGGCTGTCCAAGGTATTCTAAGCATTCTTCTGTAAAACCACATCTCTGAGGCCTCTAGAAATTGTTTGGCCTGCCTACCGATTGTCCAGGATTCACAGCCATAAGTTAAAACTGGATGTATGTAGCAAGCAAGAATTCTTACTCTAACTCTCAATGACAAGGATATATTGCACAAGATGTTTTTCATTTTATAAAATGCAGCTTTTGTCACATAGAAAGCTCTGGTATTCTCATTATTGTTTGTTATTGATGTCTTAAAATTCCATAATGTTTAGTGGACATTTTTAGATAATCTAATTTCTGTTTTCTTCGCAACATTACAACCTGAATCAGTATGTTTTTTAAAGATTATCTTCATTTTAAGGAGATAACAGAAAAACTTTTTTTACTGCAGAATTAAAAAATGCGAGACATCACATGTTCTTTTACATGTCATCCTATTCATTTTTTCCAGCCTATATTCCTAAATGAGATCTCAGTTAAGAAAGGAACTGAAGATGTCGAGCCTACACATTTCCATATCACCAGCGACAGAAACCTTAGCTTGAGGGCAGTCTCTGCTGTGGAAAGGTATTAGGTTAACTTTTATGGCACGTCTCCTGTTTAAAAAAAAAAAATACAGTTTAGGTAATATTGAATATCTTTCTTAAATGTTTTTCCAATATCCTCTAATAAAACCTCCCCTGTATTTAGCAGTGGTTCAAAATATTTTTGTTTTTTGGGCCATAGCTCACTTATAAACATTTGATTGTGTTTCACTATCATCATCATTATTATGTAGCATATTGCACAGATTTAAGGGGTCACTACACGGCATTTTTTTCCAATTTATGACAAAAATATCATTTTTTCAATGTGTTCATTTTTGTAATGTTCAGCATTCGTAGAATAGATTACACACAAAATTTGTGTCATTGGTTAACAGTTTAGCATTGAAAAGTTAATACTAAAGACACCAACCCATGCACTTTTTTGAGATAAAAAAAAGTTTAAAAGTCACTTTTCTAACAATTCTATTTTTCTGTTTGTTGTGTGTGGGATCTCCTAAAATCTCAGCTAATATAAGGACTAGAGACGTGAAATTTGGTGTGGATATTCCTAATACAATATTATAGGGTCAGGGCTATTTGAAATTACAGTTTATTGAGTCATTATAACAAAAAATTTGATTATTAAATACAAAAGCTACATTTTTGTATTTTTTCAACATACCAAAATTCTAATATTCTAAAAAAAATATTTAAAAACATCTTTGAAGTAAATAAACTAAACCTGACCCTAAACATAAGTTTAAAGTTTATGAATCAATCATCTGTTTTCTAATACCTCTGTTTGTTTTTGAGATTTTAGCTGTCTAAGTACATGTTGTTTTTTCATCAAGATGGTGGCTGTTGCCATGGCAACCATGTTTTTTTTCAACTTGAAGTATACAAATGTATCAACATACATCCCTAAAAATGACCATTATAAAATATTTGGTCTAACATTGTAAGTAAAAAAATTTTTTTTTTCTTGTAGTGACCCCATAAATGATTGTAAGCATTTGTTTTTGTAATTATCATTATCCATTTGCATCATGTATTGATGAAGGCTTTTTGACTGCATCATTAATTTTGTTATTTGTGATTGTAGTTTTGTGAAGCTGTTGAGCTCTACATCTTGTTTAGGTGGATACTTTTTCATCATAAAGCAGCTAATCTTTCAAATTCTTCTTGTACTTCTTGCCACTGTGCCTTGCATTGTTTGCTGTTTCTAAAACCATTTTTCACTGTTCGTGTCACCTACTACTTCAGTTTAAGAGACAAATATTTTTGAGCCAAATTTCCTTAGTGTTTGTACTATGTCTGTGTTTTTCTTTTTCCTGTTCAGTGGCATCCTTAAAATGTTTCAGTAATATTATACCACCTCAAACCACTTTTATTACTGGATAAAATTTAGAAACGACAAATTTTGAAATTTGATCCTTGACGAAGCCAAGTGGTTTATATGAAGTATTGATAAAAACTAGTTATCATTAGAGTATTCAAGACGCCTGAAAGGTCATGCATATTACCAGCTCTTAAAAAAAACAACTATATGTTATACAGACTACACACAGGACATAACTTAGTGAGATACCATTTGTTTATGAGCTATGGGTAAGAAATAATGATGATTCGAACGAGAAAAGATGTCAATGAATGTTACTGGAATTAGTAAAGATATATGAATGAATGTGAGTAGAATTAGTAAAGAGTTACTAATGGGATTGGAATTAACAGACAGATGCTAAGGAAAGTGACACATGTTAGAAAATGTGAGATAACTGATGCATTTGACCAGTATTCTGAAATAAAAGATACTAATGAAAATAATTTAAATTGTTTTATTTTAGGCGTGCCTCGTCTGTCAGACTTGATGTTCTCAGCACTCTTATCTACAGTAGTGAAACTTTTTGGCTTATTCATATAGCACACTATATAACATTATTGCCTGAAAAGACAGAAAAGTGCTAGTAATATTTTAGTAGTGACCAATACGTGAATAACGGAAAATGCTTTTGGCCTACACCAACTTCATTTGATGACTAAATCTTTAGAAATGTCAACAGTTTCAGGTTAACTGAAATTGAATAAAGAAGAAAGTGTCAACATAGACAGTGCTAAATCATTGTTTTCATGTAAGTTGATCCATTATATGTTTCAACACAGAGACACATGGGTAAGGGAAATTGATGCAGCATCCAAACAATACAAGGACAAAGCCAAGACCAAACTAGAAAGAGCACACTCAGGTAATCTTGGTTCTGTGAACATTCATTACTGTATTTTTTATAAGTTCATTATCTACATCAGCATATTTATTTGAATGATCGGTAGAAATGATACTTTATTTTTGTGAAACGATACTTTATTTTTTTTCATTTTAAACAGAAACAGTGTGAAGTTTTTTTTTTTGGGGGGTACTTATGTAGTCATGGCTGTTTAGGCTGTTTATTTACCAACATTGTAATATTTTTTTCTTTGCGGAGACATCAATATCTGTTTCTCTGTAATTAACCACTTATATTTTCTGATGACTGACTGACAGTTTTTAATTTTTACAATAATTTTTGTGTGTGGCAACTTTCCGTTTTTCCAGATGATTATGTACTATCACAGTTTGCCGTTACGTCCAACCAATAAATAAATAATTTATAAGCTATCTGCTATAGGATTATCTACTGAGCAAAATGGATGAGACTGTTCTTTATCAGACTGAATAGTAACTTACTTAGACTGAAGTTTAGCTCTCTTAATTCTGAGTATATGAGGACTGACAGACCAGACAGCTGAACATGTTCTTCAAAACTACCAGGTTTCATAATCTGCAGGCTGAATATTGACCTGAAGATACAAATGTTTCTGCTAAACTGTTTACCAGACTCAGCAAGCTCTCAGAAACAGTCATGTACATGCAAAAGTCTGATGTTGAAAATAGGGGTAAAATAAAATTAATGAGTAAATAAAGACAACACAAACTATGACTAGGAATGTTAATGAAGGACAAGAAAAGTTATTTTGAGCATATGTTGTCCTTTCTGTTTGTTAAGATTGATAATCATAGCTTATGATGTTGTTATTTTACATACTTCGACTTCTTTTGGAGATGTTACTAGAGATGTGGAAGACTTCCATGAAAAGCAGGTTTCATATTAAAAATTGTGAGCAAACTTTCTACAAAATCACTATACAAATCATCATCATCATCATCAGTCAGCATGTCCTTTAGAGTATGTCACTTTCTTTATGGCACAACTAAAAATCTCTCTTCCTCTGCCCAGTTCTCCTGCCCTATGTGCTTTCATTGCCAGTGCATCTCCAATGTTTAATATCCACCTTTGCGGAGATCACTTTATCACACTTCTCTCCTGGCCACTGTGGAGCTTAACATGGCCAAAATACCACAGCTTTCAGGACGATGCTGTTTATGAGCCAATTCTCCTGGATTTTCAGGTCTTGCAGGCTTTCACTGTTTACTTCTTTTTGGTTCACTGTATTCTGAGATTTGTTTGCAGCATGTCTGTTCAAAAACTGATTCTTGTTTTCTTCAAAGATTGAGTAATCACAAATCAGAGATAAAATTGCAGTAGAACACAAAAGCCCCCCCCCCCCCCCCCCCCCCCCCCTCTCTCTCTCTCTCTCTCTCTCTCTCACACACACACAAACACACACATTTGTCTATAGGTTACTTTTAACCATAGGTTAACCGTGTCATATAGTTAAACAAGTTTCCTGAGATTTGCTTCTGGTTGGTTTATTCTCATCTGTGAGATGTCAATCCTCAAGTCTTTAATCTTGGAGGCGAACCCTTAAAAAAAAACATTAGGGCACAAATTACTTCTTGTGTATGCAGCTTGTTGTGT
The DNA here is from genome assembly GCA_905116865.2 of Candidula unifasciata. Classification (NCBI taxonomy): domain Eukaryota; kingdom Metazoa; phylum Mollusca; class Gastropoda; order Stylommatophora; family Geomitridae; genus Candidula; species Candidula unifasciata. The sequence continues at coordinate 43,548 of CAJHNH020001547.1, read as the reverse complement.
TCATGCATACACTGTCCATCTGTTCCTTTTAGAAGGCCATTTATAATTTATGAATTTATTTTTTACATGTATTATTTATACTTTTTCATGTTGGGTTTTGAAATAAAACTCTCTTTGTTGTGCACCTGCGAAGACTGTTCTAGAAATGTAATGTATATCTCTCTACGCATTTTGTAGTTTTGCGAGCAAAACCAGTAGGCAGGGTCCTGGTTGTGGTGGAGGAGGGGATAGGTCTGAGACCTGCACGTGATGCTGGTATGTGAGAGTAGCTCCCCCTGCATTTATTTGCTTAGACAAGGGCTGGAGCTGTTGCATGTAGCAGTGTTGTAGCAACTTTTCTGTGTCCGCTGTTTGGTTGTTTTACATGGACACTTGTGGATGTCAAGGCTTGTTTTCAGCACCTGCATGAGTTCTCTTATTAGTTGATACTGAAATGTAATGGTTTGTGTAATTTATGTTTGATTATCTTCAGAAACGAACCTTTCTTTAATCTTTAATTTGCGTGTTTTACGTTTAGAAATGCTACATAGACAGATCAGTAAATTTTTTTTTTTTAAATTTTAAGTCAACTTATCTTAGTCTAGGCAACTCTTCTGGTTATAAACTAAAAATGTTCCCTATACTAACTGTTAAATGTGGACCAAAAAGTTAATTGACCAAAAAAGAATAATAATAAATGGGAAGATCAAGTTAACATAGAATGACTTTGGCTTTTAAATATTAAAATAAAAATATCTGTTACAAATAAGTTTGAATGACCAGAGAAAATATTATTGCGATTATTATAAAATTTCTTAACCTTTTAAACGAAAGATGATTAGTTAAACAATTTTTATCTGTAAATTGTAAGTTCTGTCATAAGAAAGCTACCTTTATTCAGATGTTTAAGCTAATGATTAATCCTTGAAATCGAGAGAATCGATTTGATTGCACTAGATTTTATCCCAATATGGGTGTCACTGCAGAATGGCTTGCTGCATTTAAAAATTCCACATAGCACAAATTCTGTAGCTCCAGCAATGATCCACAAGGATTTCTCTAAACAACTGCACCCAAAAACTGATCATTACAGCTGATGAAACAAATCCATGACTTTTAGAGTGCAAGGCTAACTGCTTAACCATTTAGCCATGGAAACCTCTTAAGTTTTGGCCTTAATAATTTCGAATCCTCCCACTCTTTGGAATAGTTTCTAGAAACAGTCATAAAATAATTAAACATCTTGATTTTTCAAATATTTTTTTTATCTTCTTCCTCCCTCAATAAGTGTTTTTATTTTTGTGGTCAGGTATACTTTTGGTATCACATATATATTTTGTAAAAAGGAAAGAAGTAGTTTACATCTTATTGCACTTCTGTGTTTCATGGATTAGGTTTCTTGTGTTGACGGGTTTTAAATATATTAGATCTTCAATCATATAACCTGCTTTTTTGTAGTAATCTTTGTGGTGTTTTGCTCCGTGTTAAGTTTAGGTTTTGATTACAGAACCATTTTCCCCGTGTTAAAATAGAAATCCTGCTTTATACCTAAGTCTTCATTGTGAGTTTCACTGTGAACACTTCAGTGAAAATTGTATTGGTATGTAGATGTATATTCTTTAAGCTTTGGGCAAGTAAAAGAAATTTAGATATCCAGGTACATGAATAATCTTGATGGAAATTACAAAACATGAAACAAAATAGGGCAAGAAAAGGTTAGTTTAAAACATTAAGATCACTCTGTAGGCAAACATTGACCAACAGTTTGCATAGACCAAAGTTCAGAAGTGGACAAACAACCAGAACTTTCTGCCAGAGTTTACAACCAGTGAACGCTAAGAAGAAGAAGAAAAGATATTTATCCGGAAATGCCAAGAATAATCAGTCTGAGTAATTTAAATGTGTTGAAAGTGGATAAGACACATAGACAGCTGATCCCAGACATCAGAATGTGTTGAAAGTGGATAAGACACATAGACAGCTGATCACAGACATCAGAATGTGTTGAAAGTGGATAAGACACATAGACAGCTGATCACAGACATCAGAATGTGTTGAAAGTGGATAAGACACATAGACAGCTGATCACAGACATCAGAATGTGTTGAAAGTGGATAAGACACATAGACAGCTGATCACAGACATCAGAATGTGTTGAAAGTGGATAAGACACATAGACAGCTGATCACAGACATCAGAATGTGTTGAAAGTGGATAAGACACATAGACAGCTGATCACAGACAGCTGATCATAGACAGCTGATCACAGACAGCTGATCACAGACAGCTGATCATAGACAGCTGATCACAGACAGCTGATCATAGACAGCTGATCATAGACAGCTGATCACAGACAGCTGATCATAGACAGCTGATCATAGACAGCTGATCACAGACAGCTGATCACAGACAGCTGATCATAGACAGCTGATCACAGACAGCTGATCACAGACAGCTGATCATAGACAGCTGATCATAGACAGCTGATCACAGACAGCTGATCATAGACAGCTGATCATAGACAGCTGATCACAGACAGCTGATCATAGACAGCTGATCACAGACAGCTGATCACAGACAGCTGATCATAGACAGCTGATCACAGACATCAGAATGTGTTGAAAGTGGATAAGACACATAGACAGCTGATCCCAGACATCAGAATAAAGAAGTAAACATTATTTTGTCAGTAATTGTTATGATCATTGAAAAATAATAATAGAGAAAAGCAGCAAGAAAATGTCTGATAGCCTCACATAATAGCAAGGACTGGTTTAAGTACCTGAATATGCATTCTAGTGAAATAAAGAGTTTTGGAGAAGCTTGTTTCTTTCAGCATGATGATTATAGGTTAGTTGCGTCTCCTTTACAGGACGTTGGAGAACCAACCCCATTAGCCCCTGGCTTTTGTGTGGTTTCTCTAGGCAAATTTACATCCAGTAGTTTGCCATTGCTTTCTGGACGGTCAGCCCCCTGATACTTCTGTCGAAACCATCGCAAGGCACATGGCCGGCAGCTGCGATCATACCCGACACCCCGGCATTGCGAAGTGTTCCCATCGACTTAACCACAGAGCTGACGCATGATTATATTAAACACAAAGAACTGGTTTTCACATTATGCGGTGCTTGTCTTTTTTATAACTCCGGTTAGCCAAATTAAAATGCAGACAGAAAGAAGTATTTGTTTTTTAAATTTAAGACTCAAAATGAAGTTAAAGAACATTAATATAGGCAAGCACACATACAAACACATAAATAAAGAAACCAAAGTTATAGACATTTTTTGTTGTGGTCCTCCAAACTGGTTATAAAATTAAAGTAAGAATTAACATTCTTATGCATGGGCTTTTTAGTCTGAAATTATAGATTTGTATTTTCTGATTGTTTTGATGTTCTTGCTTTGCCATTTTTGTTATGCTGCATGATATTTTTCTTTATAATTTTTGCACACGCACTTTTCAGTTGCTTTATTCCAGCATGAATTTGCCATATTTGTTTACTTTTGTTAGTGAGACGGCCTAGTGTTGGTCGAATACTTGTTGTCATTCAAGAGGCTAGTCACCTCAAAGCCTCTGATGCCATGGGTAAGTTGTCATTTGCATCTTGGTGTAGCCTATGTAAGAAGAGACTCTGGATGTTGTTGTGCCCTCCTAGAGCTAACTGGTTGTTTTGTTACTCATACAGTTTGCAAAAATAAGAAGTCAACATATTAAGAAGGATTAGTTTTTCTGGCATTTGGCATATTTAGATTTTAACATATGTATTTAACCCTTTCAGCTTGTAATTTTTTATTAAAAGACCCTTTTCAAAACTTTATCACACACACACAAAAAAAGCATTCTTATAATTCTCTGAAACTTTACTCAAAAAAAACTAAAGAGAAGAAGAAATATGGAGTCTTGTGTAGTTTTTATAAACCTCCAGAAGGTTGAACCCTTAGGTCACTGAGCAGACAGGCAAGTGTGAAGTCCACAGCTACATCGCAGCATCAAAAACCATCAAAATAATTCTTATTAATTTATATTATTAATTTGTTTGGGCAAAATATTTTTGTGTGTGGTAATGAATCAGTCACTAAATACAGATGAAGCATGGACCATGTGGTTTTGTTGGCTTGGCCATTGGGAGCAAAGTGACATCAGAAGAGATTACTATGATAGAAACTATGAGGTTACAATTACCATACACACACATTTTTGATTTTGTTACCCCTAATAGTATCTTTAAAAAAATAAATATAGCCATTCTCACATGTCTAAACATTATGCAGTTACATCCAGTACCCAAGTTGTTATATAGGTGTAATGGCCACTATCCAAAGACTTCATGTCATACAAAACGTGTAAATGTAAGAAAAACAGCTTTCTCAGGTGACATGACTAATGTATTATTTCCCTGTTTTTTTCTGGTATATAATGACAATGAATGGAGCACCAGTTAAAAATTACATTCGTGTTGAAGAATAGACATTAAAACAGTCTGATGAGTTTTAAGTACCTAGGCAGTGTATTTACTGAGGCTGGAAAATTGGACAGAGGAATAAAAAACAATACAGAAGGCAAACAACATAAATTACCAACTAGTGCCACTCTCACTCTTGAGGCATTTTTAAAAAAAAACACACACACACACAAAATATGCACATTAAAAAAAAAACTGCTGATAAATTCACTTTTCATGCCAGCTGTGTGCTATTAACCCAGACATAGTCCTTGAAAGACTTAAATGCAAAATTAGAACATCTGAATTAAGATGTATAAATTTGGTTGGGGGGGGGGGGGGGAGACGGAGTCAACAAGGATAAACTAAGAACAATGGTAAGCACATTACAGGTGAATGATTTTTTTAAAACATCAAAGAATCCAGTGGTTTGGTAACCTGGTTAGAATGGAATAAAATCAGCCAGCACACAAGACCAGCATGCAACAAGACAAGAGGCCAATTAAAACAGACATAAGTTGATAAAATAAAAGGGGCACTAGAGAAATGCAATAGGACTAACACAAGCTACGCAATGAACAAAAGACAGGAAACTACATGTAACTCTTCTTTGTGACGCTTTACGTCATAAACAGGACAGAATAAGAGGAAGACCCATTTTCAGCTGGGAAAAATATCCTCATCTAGAAAGGAATTTAACATATGACCTCCCCGTATAAGTTCCAGGCCCACATGTGGGGGATAAAAACCAGAATAGACCCACTGCCCCCCATAACAAGCATGTATAACTCAACTAATTAGGGGCACTTTCCAGAAGTCAGAGTGCATTTGCCTGGGACACGAGGAACCAGCAATGTGCACACAAATTAAGCCAGATCTGTAAAATGGATGTTCACATGAACTCAACTTCTTGAAGAAGATTTTAGTCCAGAAGTGGATGAACAACCAGAACTTTACACCAGAGAGTTTCCAACTGATGAAAATGCGAAGAAGAAGAACAACAAAAACAAGTGACCACCAGGCTAACAGCCAAGCAAGCTAGCCACTTTGCTACCTCTGCAACATAAGTTATCATTTAGTGATCAAAATGGTTTCTAGAAAGTATAAATTAAAAACAGTTAAAATTTGTAATAAGTTTCAGCTTCAGAATGCAAGAGTATTTTCAGGTTTATGTTTGTCTCTCCATCCTACCTGTCCTTTAGTTATAATAGAAACAGAACAAAGGGTAAACCCCATATGTGGGTTGTGGAAATACCAAAGATTGTGATCACCAACTTGTTTGCAGCCTAAAAAAAGAAGATTGGTCAAAAGAGAGCTTCCTAACCAGAGTAAAAGACATAGCAAAGACAGTGAATATGAGAAAGAAGAAAGTACTATCACTGCACAGAACATTTCATGTGCCTTTTAATTTCTGTAACAGATACATTGCCTTAGATTTTAATCATTAGTTAAGTAGTAATCCCTTTTTGTTTTAATTTGATATGATAGCATTTTTAGTTATATGATATGTCAGTAACTGAGATGGTAATGAGAAGCAGTAGCATGCAGCCAGTCATCAGTCTGAAGTCAGCATTTAGTCAGATTTAAAAAAAAGAAAACTGATGTTGATTACATTGCCCAAGTGCCCAATTGGTCTGTAATAATATAACTCCAGCATCATATGTTCGATGCACCACGGACGTGAATGGAGGCAGGTGATATCTTTGTAACTGTTGACCACAAGGGCTCGGAATGCAGAAGATGAAGAAGTCTTGCGAAGTACGCATGGGAATGCACCGAGTGCTGTGATGTCAATTCTTGACACAAATCAACTCATATGAAACTTAATCACAATTTTCATAGCAATTTGAATATTTGATCTACCTGATACCTAAAGAGTTGAATATGTATAATTCAGAACATAGTATTACAACTTTGAGTGTGAATAATAATTTTGAAAATTGTTTATCAGATATAAGTGCCATGTTTAACTTAACAGCAAATTTTAATCTAAATAAACAATACTACAGTATGCTAATCCATAAGACCTAATTTACTCGATTTTGAACAAATTTATCTGATCTTTATAGCTTTTAAAAGATCCTAAAGATATAATTGACTGTTTGCATTAATAACTGATTCAAAAAGTTTATTAAAATGTCACATTGTAATTGATTGAATAAATTTATTAAAATATCACATTGTAATTGATTGAATAAATTTATTAAAATGTCACATTGTAATTAATTGAATAAATTTATTAAAATGTCATATTGTTATTAATACAATTGTAGGTAAGAGCGATCCCTATTGCGAAGTCAGCATGGGCTCCCAAGAGCATCGCACCAAAGTGATCCCAGGAACTCTGAATCCACGTTGGAATGCTTCCATGCAGTTTCTCATCCGAGATGTCGAGAGAGACACTCTCTGTTTTACAGTCTATGACAGAGACCTTTATTCTCCAAATGGTGAGTGTTATCCTAACATGAGCCATGAACTCATAATTTTAGTTAACTCTTAAAGTATGAAAGGAGCCACCATAATGTATCGGCTAGATGATTGCCTTGAGCCTGAAGGTTGTAGGTTCAAATTTGCACCGAACTGGATTTTTTCAACAACAAAAAGTAAAGATGTCCAGCATGATGTTGACTCCATCACCCTCCAAGTGCTGATTGGTCTATAAAATGTAGGTCTAGCCCTAAGGGCATGGAAGAGGGTCCTTATTGTATGGAAGGCAAATATTTGGGGCCAGTAACATGTACAAAGGGGTCTTTGGTAGTACAGTTTTGTGTTCCAGTTTTGTGCACAGATCTTTTGTTGTTGTTGTTGTAATGGACCTGGGATGCCAGGTAAATCTAGCTGAAAGTGGGTGCCAGGAACAGTTCTGGAAAGTTCAGGTGGCTGGTGTAAAATTGGCTACATTGCTCATGGTGTGACCCTTGATCGGTAAAAATAAATAGACTAGAAGCAAATAGAATTGTACAAATGCTGCAATGGGTTACACGCCATATATTTTATAAAATGTGCACTTGTAGATTGGCAATGACTGGAGTACTTCTAGGTGGAGTTTGATATAAGGCAAAGTCATTAGGTAAAGGCAGTTGTATTCTAGTCTGCATGGAACAATATGCAGAAGAAAAAAATATTATTTCGAGACACAGAAAGGCCCCTTTGCAATGCCCAAAGTACTTGTATTGACGATTTAGCAGTATGCGCATGTGCAAAAGCTCGTGTAACATGGCCACTGCACTGTTAACACACACCATGGAAGAGTAACACAGTATTATTCTGTGTGTTTTGTGTGTGTGTGTGTGCAGAGGGCATCTGAAATCTATTGAAAAATAAAGATTCGATGTAAACACAGTTGTTTGTGTCAGAGGAAAGTGTATGATTAAAAAACAGATGGGATAACAGGAAAGTGTGTAGCAGAGGGTTCCAACGCAGTTGTCCAATAAACAGAAGCACATGAGGCAGATGAGTTGTCAGGAGCATTTGAACCGTCCTTTCCATGAAGGAAATGCTTTAACCCATCCATTTCTGACTTTGTATACCATTATGAATCAGAGACAGTCTAAGAGACAACTTATGCTAGAAACACATGAGGGTCCATCACACACACACAAAAAAATTTTTTTTTTTAATTTAAGACACAGGCTTCAGCTTGGAAGGTCATGCTAAATATCTTTTGGGATGTCAGTGGCCCTATATTGATGCATTTCCAGAGAAGGGATGAAACTGTGATTATTGCTCATTATATTGACATGTCAGTGAATGTCGCGTGCGGATGTGCACTAGAACGCATTGGTACTGAGTGAGCAAATAAAACATCAAAACAATACGTAGTAATATCGTTATGGTATTGGTGTCAAAGGCATTCGATGTTTACAGTCTGAAGGGAACAGACGTGTGGATCCCTGAGGAGGTTATACCCTGGGATGCCACTGAAAGCAGTCATTGTATGAAGATGGATCCTTGAGGACGCTTTACCCCGGGACTCCACTATAAACCTCAGCAGAAAGCTGGTATAGTGCATAATTCGTTCGGCAGTAAGCCGGTATACTTATCTTACCTTGTTTAAGAGAGAAGATTTAGATGACTGTCGGGATCTCCAAGGTCGGACTGCGACCCGTCGTTTGAACTGATCAGTCGATTGATGTACGAGTCGGTTGTAAGCCGGTATATTTATTCTACCGACTGTCTGGATTTCCAAGGTCGGACTGCGACCCGTCATTTGTAATATGTCAGCTGACGTCGAGCGGTTTCTTGTGTGGGTGTGTTTGGATGAGTCTGGATTATTAATTGCATATTTTCTCATCTGTTGATTGAGTTTATATATCAGTTGGAACCTAACTACGAGGGCTCGTTGTTCTACCGTTGAAAAGCATTGAAGTTCCTACTGTTTCAACCCCACTTGGCCTATTTCATCGTTTGCTACGACACGCATCAGCTTGAAGCCGCCGCACGTCACAGTGAACAAGCTGAAGCCCAGGATCTGATCAAAATGCCAAGATCTTCTCTCAAAAGGAGTTTTGTTGTTGTATGACAGCACCCTCCCCCACACGGCTGTGCATACAGTTGATACACTACAGACTCCGTGGTTTAAAGTATTGAAACATCCAGCATACAGCCCAGGCTTGGCACCATTGGACTTAATTTGAAAGATCATTTGTGGGGTCAGAGATTTGCAGAAAACAGTGAGGTGATGTCGGTGGTGCAAACTTGGTTACTGGCCACACCCAAAGCCTTCTACCTGGCAGGCATCTACAATCCTATGGAGAGATAAATCTAAGATTGAGTAGTTGTGAATCCCTGATCACTGTTATCACAGGAGGCTAACTAAGACTGGTAGACCCATACAGACTTGGTGCTGTAAGTTTTATACATACTTGAGATGGGGATCTGAGCAGTTATAGACTGGTTGGTCCAGAGTGTGATTTTTGAAATTCTATTAACAAACTGATCATTAGCAAAGGGATTATGATTCTATATTTGTGAGTTTGATGCCAGTCACTGTCCCAGATTATGCTGGTACCTTTCCATCTGTCAGATGACATTGTTCCTTTGTACTCTAGGGAAGGATAGGAATCATTGCCCATTGATGATACCAGTTAAGGCCAACGATGAAATTCCTCTTCTTCATGCTGTGAACACGCTTCGTAATGCCGGGGCGCCAGGTTCAATTCCAGCTGCAAGCCTTGCATCTTGCGTTGGTTTCTATAGTGGCATTGAGAGCCAGCCGTGCAGAAAGCAGTGGCAAACTACTGGATATAAATTTGCCTAGAAAAACCACAACAGCTGAAAAACGCTTGGGTTGGTTCTGAAATGTCCTGTAAAGGATACGCAACTAACTTTTTTTTTAACATATCACAATGCCTGAGTAGTGTTGTAGAGACCAGATGTTGCCCATGCAGCATAATCCTTCTCTTGGCCTGCCTTGTTAACTCCAGTGAAAAGGTAACACCAATACTGAAACCCAGCGATTTGACTGTATTTGTGTTGATTTTGTTTTCTGCAGATTTCCTTGGCCGAACTGAAGTTAGAATAAAAGATGTGCTTCATGAGAGTGGCGAGAGACGTGGACCAATCACAAAGAGACTTATCCTACATGAAGTTGAAACAGGGGAGGTGGTCGTCAAGCTAGATCTGCAGCTGTATGAATCATAGCACAGCACGGTTAACATTCCTGTAGCGTTTTGTTTTTGTCCTAGTTAGAAATCTTTGGATGCCTTTTTTGGCGTAAATATTTGTTAAGTGTCAAATGGTCGGCTGCAATCATTTTAATCCCCACATGACTTGCCATGTTTTATTACAAGTCACTACTGTGTTTTCTTAACTAATTATTTGTCTGTCAGGTTTATCCACTGCATATCAGTATAGCTTTTGTGACTCTTTGTATGTAAACTTATTCTTCACAGATCACCATTATAGATTTGTATGCTAAAATTAGTCTGTCATGGGAACTTTTCAAAGTTTTGGTTTTTATCAGGGTGGTCATCAGTTGTGGTAATGATTTCAGAATGTTAAGGACTCATTTTACCAGGTTCAAGCATGCACATGGTAGCATCTGTTTTATCACTTTTAAATAAGAAAATTTGAATTATTTAATCCTCTACCTTGGTAGAGGTACCTGTCGACCGAGGGGTTTGAACATGGAAAAACAGTACAACTGCTCATCTTCTTTTTCACTTCCTCTTTTACAATTTTAGGTGTTGAGGGATAATTTAATTTTTCATTATTTCATTAATCTCTTCTGTTTTATTTCCCAGGCCAAAGGTGTTAAATGTTGCAATCTTGTATTTGACTTTCCTGTTTTGTAGCCCTTAACGTTGTCATGGTTAAATGCTGTGTGATCAGTTCATTTTTATCTCTTCTCTGTAGCAATAATAAATCCATAGCGGCTTTCTAGGCCCGTTGCAACTTCACCAAAGACCCATTGGCCAGGAAATTGGGGGGGGGGGGGATGGGGAGGTCAAGGAATGCTGTCATGAGTGCAATAGCGGATCTATGGCACAAGGCCACACCATACTTCACAAAATTCTAGCAGTCCCCTACTTTATCCTGTTCACCCCCTTTCATGATGCGGTGTGGGACTGGACTTTGAGAGGCACAACTGCTCATACCCTGCTTACATTGATGTAGCTCCTGTACTAGACACACACAAAAGTCATGCTTTGCCCCAATACTAGTGCTCAGTATAGTTATTAGAGAGTGCATCTGTGATTGTGTTATCCTGTCTACGTGTCTAGTCAGTCTACTGACAGGATATCTACCTGGCTGCTTCAGGATACTAAGCTAAGTGATTTTGTGCATTTGTATGGTATTGTTTTATTTATGTATGTGCTAATGAAGTCTCCATAGCCGCAACATTCACGTTTTGTTTGTGTTCGTATATTGTGAAGCTTGATGATATACTTTTCCTACAGTTTTATATCTTTTCTATGATTGTGTGAAACATTCCACAAATGTGTGTTGTCAGGTAAGGTACTGTTGAAATAGTGTTAAGAAATAGATAAGCTGAGATAGCGTAATGGTTATTGATTTTCACTTGCCTATGTAGTGTGATTGGAGCTGCCATGGTGTAGTGGCTAGCTGCTTGCCTCGGGCCCACAGGTTGTAAGGTCCAATCCGCATAAAATGACCTTGGCTCCTAGGTCAACCCCACCAAAATGGGTACCAGGTAAAGTCATTGGAAGTAAAGATGGCCAGATTGATGTTAACCATATCACCCACTGAGTGCCGATTGGTATATAAAATATACATCTAGCACTGTATGCCCAGTGTGCCTAATTGTGGTGAAAAGCTTCCTTTATTTTTGTACTTTTACATAATGTAACAATGACGTCAGGTTCAAACTGTTTGTGGCAGATTTTATTTCAATTCAGCCAATAAAAACTGTTAACCCAACCTCCTTAAGTGTCCAGATAATGTTCAGCATTCTCTGTGAATTGGTCTATTTTTCCTGTTAAACACAAACACATATTAGAACATTCATTCACTGTGATTTCTGAATTGTTAAACATGATTTTATTACAAAACATTAATTTATATAGTGATAAAACTTACTTTGGCGTCATGTGTATCCGTGTTTAAGGGGTTTACCTAGCCAGGCGGCTAATACGCTTACAGTAAAGTTGCAGAGTTATCTGAACTGGGTAATTTTGACAGGATGTGAGGAGTATCTTCTTGAAAGGGATCTATCGTACTTAGTACATTGGCCAGTATGCTTGCCTATAAAATCGGTGGTCGCGGGTTTAAATTTCCATTTAGGCAAAAAATTTTCAGTTGACCTGGGCTCCCAGGTTGGCCTAGCTTACAAATGAATGCCAGGAAATGTTTTGGAATGTAAAGTTGTTTGATGTGATATTGATTATGTCGGCCGGTGAGTGTTATTTGTATTAGTCTGTGTAAAGGTTAGGCTTACATCACATCATCACATGCTCATTAAGCCTGAATGTATGCAAAGAAGTCCTTTACTTTTATATTCTTAGCAGCTAGACGCTCATCTGCTTGCCCGAAGATCTTCGGTTCAAATTTGTATAAAGTCATTTTTTTTTTAAATTACCTGGACTCTGACGTCCACCCAGCCTAAATTGGTGCCAGATGATGGCCTGGAAAGTAAAGGCAGCCGGCGTGATGATGATCACATCACCCTCTTGAGTGCTGATTACATCACCAATTGAGTGATGATTGATTTTAAAAAATATGAGCTTAGTATCATATTTCTGTTTTCCACTGGCTCAAAGAGTTTTTTTTATATGCTTAGATGGTAGCTTAGTATACGCCATTGTTTATTTGCTCTACATATAAAAATACAGCAAATTCTCTACTTTAGAAGGACCACAGATGGGGAAAAGGTGCATGTTAATGCTTAAATGTCATTACTCTTTTACTGCCAGTTAGTATTTTTTAACTCATTCTGTTCCAGAATGTTCTTATTAAAAATGATAAATATTTAGGTCAGAATGAGTTAAAATAATAAACTAACAGTGAAGGAGTTTAAGTAACACCTGGAGTCAAGCAGATTATTGTAACAACTAACAAGATGTAGTAGTATAATGAGCCACACAAAAAAAAAAATTATAATGTGGGTAGAACCTGACAGAAATAGTGTCAGTGGCTTGTTATCCAATCTCATGTTGGCTTGAGACAGACTGAGACAAACTCAAATCATGTCAAACTTACACAATTCAAAACAGATATTATAAGAAAAGTGCACATTGTAGTCACCAAATTATTTTTTTTTTTGCATTTTGAATATTTGTTATTTTATCAGTTATTGCAAATTAATCTTCTTCACCTTCACAGGTTGTAAACTCCAGCAGAAAGTTCTGGTTGTTCATCCACCTCTGGACTTTAGTCTTGTTCTAGAACCTGAGTTTTGTATGCACATCCATTTTACAGATTTGATTTATTTGCATGCAGGCTGCTGGTTCTTTGCCTCAGGCATATGAACTCTTGATTTAGAAGGATGGCCCCTGTTAGTCAACTCTTGCTTCTTGGAGAAGCAGTGGGTCTGTTCTTGTTTTCCCCACAATGGGCCACTGGAACCCACACGGGGAATCACTAATTAATGTAGCACATAGTTTTAGTAATTATCCATAAAATCTCAGATGTGTTTTATCCTGGTCCTTTAAATCAAGAGTTTACTGTATTTAAATGTTAATAGTATTGAAGAAGTTATTTTTTGTTTGTTTATATGTTACAACCAATCACTAATGTGTGCCAATCACTATTTTTTGTTTGTTTCCTGCCACATTAATTTTATGGTAATTGTTTTAAATAACTGCAATATTCAGGTTAATGTAAGAACAGTTAAGCTTTTCTTTAAATTTGTTTACAGTTGTATTTGTTTGTCTGATGCTGCTGTCAGATTTTGTTGTAATGTGTATATCATTAGTACAGCTATACTTTCAGTTGTAGATTGTAGACTTCTGCTTATTACTGTCAAGTGTCTTACCATTTGGAGTGGGTAATAATGTTTATTCACAATCACAACCCAGTAGGGCATTGGTCCCCAAGTAGCAAAGACCTGCGGACATCTTTTTTTATTTTTTTGAAGGTCTACCATGAACCCCATATGTTTCTCAACAGGTAACTGACAGTGATAGACTTTCACACTGAAAAACTTATTATAATTTACAAAAATTATAACTTAAAAAATGATTGTATTCTTAATTTAAGGTGTGTGCGCTTGCATGGAATCTTTCTTTTAGTGCAATATACAGATCCAAAAAAGGATGTCTTTACCATTCTATGATAAAATGTTAACAGAGCAGTATTTCCCACATAGTTTTGCTTTACAGGTGGAAACCCTGTAATCAGTCTTCCAGGAGGCTGTAAATAAAAGACCCTTTCATGCGCCTGGATTTTTCAAACCTAATGGCTTGCTAGGTGTATAATGAAGCCTCAAATTTTGAAACCAACTGGCACTTGATGGGTGATGTGGTCAGCTTCAAACCAGCCACCTTTACTTCCCACAACATTGTCTGCATTTCTCGATGGGTACATTTTTTTCTTTCTAAAAATTGTCTGCTGTAATCAGAAAGGACATTGTCTCCAGTAGATAGTTTAAAATGTAATTATGTATAGATATCAGATGTAATTAAGCTCTGAATGTTTTAATTAGTTGTACTTTCAGATATATGCAATTGCTACATACTGTAGTATTGCTGTACTATCAGATAAAAAAGTTCTTCATATTCTAGTATATTTGTACTTTCAGATGTACACAAGCTCTACATTTTCTAGTATAGTTGTACTATCGGATAAACACAAGCTCTACATTTTCTAGTATAGTTGTACTGTCGGATGTACACAAGCTCTACATATTCTAGTATAGCTGTACAATTAAATAAACACAGGCTGTACATTTTCTAGTATAGCTAAAGGTAAAGTCGGGAGATGTGAACCAGTGTCATTGCACACAGTTATAAACCATTAGTTTTCTGCCACCAGTATGGACAGTTGATAAGAAATGTCCGCCTGTGTCGCCGTTCGCTCGTAACTCTGTAGCTACAGCGGCGTTCCTCCATTTACCCCAGAGTTTCAACTCAGGTACCCATTTCCTAGAGGCTGGGTGAACCCCGGGAGCCGCCCGGTTTCGAACACCGACCGTGGGCTGCAGCGAGTCGCAGCTGGATTTGAAAGCAAGCCTCTTGTCGACTGTGCTAACGCGGCCCTTTAGTATACATTAGTAAAGCTGTACTATCGGAAGTACACAAGCTTGATATATTCTAGTATAGCTTTACTTTTTGAATATACACAATTTCTTCATATTCTGGTATAGCTGTACTATCGAATATACACAAGTTCTTCATATTCTAGTATAGCTGTACTATCGGATATACATAAGTTCTTCATATTCTAGTATAGCTGTACTATCGGATATACACAAGTTCTTCATATTCTAGTATAGCTGTACTATCGTATATACACAAGTTCTTCATATTCTAGTATAGCTGTACCAGCATAGAGCGATCATTAATATGATACAGTCTGCAGTGATCCGCGGGCTACATGCTAGGCCTCTGCTTGTCACTACACCAAACAATTTTTGAATGTGTTAGGAAGCGACCACCGATATACAATTAACCCTGGAAACATCTGGAAAAAATCACTTTTAATTCATGTATTGTTAAAGTGTCCTTAAAAAAAGCTTGGGTGGCTAAGGACTCAGCCCTGAGAACAATTGTAGCCAGATTGTGTCTCAGATAAAGACACTGTGGGCTTGAGGCAGCCTGTTGCTGTTATAATTTGTGTCTCTGGGCTTGGAAGTTGACACTGCCAGTATGCATAGGTTAGCAGAAGACCACAAAAATAAACTTACCACAGAAGAACCAGAATACTTCTAAAAGGAGCAAATTTATCTTACTCATTAACTTATATTAATGACAACAAATCTCCCTCGGGAATTCTCCCTTAGAAAGTGAAGATGATTTTCATTGGTAATTATCTATTCATTATGGTCATTTCTTTTTTTTTTCTTCATAAGATTGTATACATTTTCATAGATTTTCTACCAATACTTTATAAACAATCATCTGGATTTAAGAAATAAATTAATCCGTTTAACATTATTTTCTTACGGGGAAAATGGTTTCAGTTTTTGAATAGTTTAGTTTCTGAACAACTTTTAAGTATGAACTATGTTCGGGGACTGAGGTTCCACTGTTCTGCATGTTCTAGTATGGCTTCAAAATCTGATACACATGATTTCTACATATTCTAATGTAGTTTTTGGGTGTACGCAAGTTCTAAATATTTTAGTATAGCTGTACTGTCAAATTCACTAAAGTTGTATGCATTATGTATCTTGCATATTTGATGTTGTGAAAATTTTATATCAAACATATTTGTGTACACATAAGCTGAAGCTGTTAAATGTTAAGTTACACTTGTGTACAGCTAAGTTGGGTGTTATTACTTTGATTTGATTTGATTCAAGAACCGACATCACAGCACCCGGGGCATTCCCATAAGCAGCCAGCGAAGAGTTCCAATACTAATGGTGCCAGTAGCTTTCTGATTAAATGTCCGTCTTGCCTTTCCTCTGAGCCTTGAGCTTCTGCCAGAACCTCTCGTCACCCCCAACTGCATCAATCTCACCAAACTGTGGTGATCCATCTGCTCCTCTGCATTGTACACGCTCTCCCACAAGGCACTAACCACGTCTACCCTATCATGTAGCAGTATTCCACCAAGTTGTGCAGAGCTAGCCAGTCTGTCTGCCTGTTCATTTCCCAACACACCGGCGTCACCCGGTGAAAAAATCCAGACAATACTCCTCACTCGTGTCCTCCGCAGCGAAGCATGCCACTCTGCACGAAGCATACCTGTTCTGATCTTCCTCAGCATGCTTTCTGAATCAGTTACAATTACATTGTGTGTGTGTGTCGTGTTCTCTAGCCAGCGGAAAGCTGCAGTGACCGCCTCCACCTCCATTCTTAAGCTGGATGTTGTGGTATCATATGCTAGGCTCTCCGACACCAAATGTCGACCATTAACTTTTGCTAAGAAGCCCCAAGCACTTCTTTTGCCTCTTGACACTGACCCGTCTGTGTAAATGATCAAATCCTCTGAGCGAGCATTATCTTGAATTAATTGCTGAATTTCCACCTCTGTGGCACCTGCTGGCCAGTCTCTGCATTCCTGGCTCAGCGTGATTATGACTCTACACAAGTCTGACTGCTCAGGTGGCACTTTGACCAACTCCTCTCATTTTAACATGTTACTCATTAAAACTACATCTCATCATAGTAGCCATTTAGATTTCTTCTTTCTGTTCCTTAATACAGTAAAACCTCATTAACACAAATTCCAGTGGATGAAAAGTCATAAGTTTATGTTTAAAATTCATTGTGTTAGAAAAGTAAAAAAAAAAATTACATCTCTGCTGGGACTGAAATTGTATTCTTGTTAACTAAGTGTTTGTCTTAGGTGAAATCGTGTTAACGGGGATTTTACTGTACATAGGTTTTTACAGTGTTATTAGTGTTTTCTAAAACAGAGGGTATTTGTAACTGACAGTATTTTTTATTGATAATAATAATTGCATAACTGTAAAAAAAAAAAAGTGTGAAATAATCATCAGGGTTTGTTAATCCCATCTCTGTCATTGATTTATGAAATGGGAATGGTTATTATTCCTGAAAATATAGATCAGAGCTTTCTACAGTCTTCATGTTGGTGACACACTTGTCATGCAATTGTAGTTTTGAACAAAGAAGATACAAACAATAGATTGGATAATTTATCGCCTGCTGCCCAGTTTATTGCCTGGCATATTTCGCTGTATCTCGTCAGGTGCATACTACAGTAACAATTAAATAAATGAAGTAAATAAGTGAATCCTTCATGCAATCTGTTGTTTGTGTTTGTATCTTCTGTGCTCAGATTTACAGTGAAGAAACACAGCTTTGATTAAACATAATTTTGCACACAGCAATTCTGTTACTAGCAAACCTGAGGTTAAATTAAAACCAGATAAGAAATACAAACACATTTAGAAACTGTAAAGACAAAGTATTTCATAACACAACCTATTTCATGAAAATCTTTCCTTTACGTCAAAATATTTAGTATTTCCAACCAAGATCTATAGTAATTTATGATAATAAAACAAATTGAATAACACCAATAACATATAGCACACTTTTGTTCTACAGCCGACACACTATATTGTTTTGCTACAAACAGTTTAGAAGGCTCTGGTATCAGTCATAATATAGAAATTACTGCCTTAGTGGTTGGTGTACATGGTAATAATGTTTATTACCACATGTTATGTATCACCACATTTTGTGTAACATTATCCTCACCAAATTGTCCAATCATACTTGTGTAAATAATTTTACAGCAGTGCCCATCATTCTTTTATGTACATCATTTTACACAATAGTTCCATTAGTATTTTTTGTGGACATCTGTTTACAGAATTGCTCCATCATATTTTGGTTTACATTATTTTATATGATTGTCTCATTTTGCTCACATTTTCACTTTTTTTTGTATGAAGTATAATGTTGGACCACTAAAGCTCTAATCAGCTTGCATGATCATTGAAAAGAAATTGTTCAGTTTAATTACAGCTTTTGTGGTTAGCCTTTGACTTGGTAGTTGTTGGATCACTGTGATATGTGTTCTTCTATGTATTCATTGTTAACTGTAGCATATTTTGCAGATTGTACCTTTTAACATGTTTTATTGTGCAAAGTGTTGATATTTTATGTCCTGTTCCGCCAGCTTTCAGACAAGTTCATTGTTTCTATTTTTTTAATTATTATTATCATTTTTATGTTTTGTTTTTTAAAATCAGAACCATTACTCTCATAGGACTGCAGGATACATATACAGCTTGGTATAGTCTCATGGTGCTCTTATGTAACTTCTTAGGAACGAAAGAACAAACTTTATTTTTAAAGGGTTGAGAATTGGGGACACAGGCTTGTTTACCATTCTACTCTCCCTCCTTTCATACATCATTTCATTTATACATCAAGTTATGGTAACATTATCAACAGCATCAAGATATTCGATTGAAGCAACTGGAATGTGCACATTTCTAACCACAGTTGTACATTTTTGGAGCTTAAACTTCATATCTGGGATTAGTCCTCTTGGTTTGCCATCCGAGATCAGATTCTTACGCTCAGGGATGGTCATACTTTCAAGTGGCCACCTTGAGGGGGATAGACTAGTCCTTTTTTTTAATGGCATGCCTTTGGATGCATTTCCTGACAAATTTGTTTCTTTCCTCTGAAACAATTTAACTTTTTCAGTCCCAAGGAACACACCATATGTTCCTACCTAGAAGCCCAATGAAAGCAAAATGCACCTATTTAAGGTCCTCACATTTTCTAGACCTTACCCATTAATGTCATGCTGACCACTTTCCCTAACAATTACACAGCAGTTATGAAAATTATCTGGTGCACCTTCTGTGAGAGAGATTGATTGGACGAGATTTTTACTTATTAGTAATCAGATAAACCTGCTAGTACTGGGGATTTAACCTGAATCACATTCCTTATAAGTACACTAACACTATGCCACTACACTTTTTTTTTTTCAGTTCACCTGCGCCTGGGGATATTTTTTTCTTCGGTATTTTTGTTATCGAACTAGTTGTATAGTACCATATAAGCTATCTTAGGTATTTTTATGATAGTAGTATGTTTGATTCTCTTCTTTACTGCCATTCAAAATCGGTTTAGAAGTATCGGGTTGAGTTAAGTTGAATCAGCTTGACTCAGCTCAACTGATACTACTAAAGAAAAGTATCTGTTTGGAAGGCATACAGAAGCACATACCTAGTAAAACAGCTTTTAAATGTGAAGTCTGCCGAACATGGAGTATGAAAACAATATCAGAAGCATAACTATTCAGAATGCAGAATCTCATTTATGATATTCTCATTAGATATTACGTATATTTATTTAATCTTTGATGGATTAAATCGGTTAGTTATTTTTACACAAAATGCAAAGCAAAATTGGGATTGTACCTTTTATCCCCCCTCCCCCCCCCCCCCCCCCTCCTTCTAATTATTTGCTTTACTCTTTTTTAGTTTTATTTTGTCAGCAGCTGTGGCTTATAGGTGTGATCTAAGTTTCAATATCCCGACATACTAGGCTTCAAAATTAACTGCCAGCAGTTTGGTCACTTTACATTGATTTTGACCTCACTGTTAACATTGTACCAGAAAAAAAAAATGTCTAGTAGAACTTCACAACAGCCAGTAAATACTGGGGTTGGCTTGGTCAAAGAATATGTAACTAACTTTAAAAAAAAATTTTTAATATGTTCACATTTCTCTAAATATATTACAGCTGCCTTTGTTTTTCATGTGTGGTTCTTTCATAATTTCTTATTATCATAAATAATATTACTAAAACCGCAAGAATGACACGTTTAAATTAAAATATAATTCTTTATTTGAACTGGTAATCAGAAAAACAAAAAGACAGTCATCATCAGTGATACATCTGAATGTTGACAACCGACTATTAAACGTTTCATTAATTAGGACTATAAAGATCCATTTATTTTCTGCCTTGCATGCTTTTATCAGTTAGTCCCTAATTAGATTGAAAACGGACATGATATAAACCAGGGATTTGGGGGGGGGGGGGGACTTGGGTTGCCAGTTTGGCCCTATTTGAGGTAAATGGTGGAAGAGAATAAGAAGAAGAAGTTTTGAAAATTAAAGTCAGCAACAACAAAGCTAGAAAAGAGTCCAAAAATAAAAGTTAAAATACAACTGCGTACTAGAAAACAAAAATAAACTTTTTTTTCTTTCAAAGTTAGTAATATCACAGCTGTTGCAGAAACAAGCTCATCAATTTTGTGTTGTTTTTGTTATTTCATAGGCAATTTTACTTTCAGTAATTCACCATTGCTCCATACAATTGTCAAAATCAACACAAACGTTTGCTGTCAAACTGCCTGCAGTTTGAATAAAAACCAGTATTTCATAATTTCAGAAGCACTCTCATAATGTCTGAGCCTCAGTAGCATAAACTAAATCACAGTTTATAAAGCAATATGGACAGCTGCCTTCTTTACTGTGTTTTTAAGAGAAGACTGGATATGCAGTGTGCTATTCATCATGATGCATTGTAGCAAGCATTGTGGCTGTTACAAATATATGTTAAATGTATGTTTTAATGCTTCAGTGACAAATTAATGTACATTTTGGTCACTTGTAGAAATATACGGAGAATAAAAGAAATTCTTTCTTCATTTTGTACCATTTTCTACAGCCCACAAAAGTCACTTTTAAATAACATGAGCTGAATTACATAGAGGTCAAAGATTTAAATCGTTTTAATATTTTTGACAAGGAGGTTGAAACCATTTTTCTGTTTACTGTTAATTGTCATTTGCTACACAGATAAAATCCACCATGTGCCACTGAGTGATAGCCTTTAGTCTGTGTATGTATGTACACTTATACATGTTTTAAAAGTTAGTTTAGGATTTAACTATTGATGGCACCACATCTGTGTTCATTCATATGTGTTGAACATTATCTGAGTAGGTGTTGTCAGCTTTTAACACGTATTTTGTTGCTGTCTTCAGTTTTCATGTGTACCAGTTTTGTAAATATGACAAGTACAGGGATTCAGACAACTGTCCTGTGAATAGTGTATTAAATTCAGAGTGTGAAGAAAAGAAAATTGTGATTTGTTGTGTATAATTTTTTTGAATTATTTGTAGCTATGTTCAAAATAGTGGACTGAAACACACACACACAAAAGGTAATTCATTACACATGCATGATTAAATGTTTGGATAAATTCTTTTAGCTCAACAAACAGAGACAGAACTGGGAAGTATGACTTCATGAATATTATAGTGGTGTCCACTCTCTGCTTTCAGTTTTTATGTACAGAAAATATAAAAAAAAGCTCAGAAATTTACTGGAAATAAACTTCAAGCGTTTACTAATAATTTCTTCTACAGCTGAAAAACTATGGCTTTAGACTTTAAGAGTAAAACCAAGAACTAGGTGGATATCAAATAAGAAGTAGAACTAGTTAGCTACAAATCAAAGTTTTTTTTTCTCCAAAAAACAAGCTCACAATGGAATCAGCTTGACTCATTATTAGACCTGAGATTTAAAAATTTCAAAATCTCATATTTTTACCAAATGTAACCTACCATAAGAGGATAAATAGTAAATTAACAGATTTATAAAGACTTTAGCCAGGAAATATATGTTATATTGTAGAGTAATTAAACACCACAATCATATTACACTTTGTATGAAAAGATGCAAAGAATTTTCTTATAACACACAACGTATACAGTCACAGAGATAATTTTAGGAACAGGTCTTTACACAGTTGAACAAACAATTATTTGTGTTATATTTATTATTGGATACCACTAGCCTCGGATGAAAATGTGTCACCATTCCTTTACTTCATCACAGGTCTGTCAGTCAATTTACGTGCCAAAATTAAAAAGAATTGTAACCCTCCATTAAAGTAAATAGGACTTGTCTCAAGAAAGACAATGTGTTCCTGTTTTTGGGTATCTTGGTAACAGTAGATTTCTGAGTTGAGTTGAGTCAAGAATTGACATCACAGCACTCATGGCATTCCCATGCATGCTCCATCCTCATCTTCAGCAGCCTGCACAGAGTTCCAATACTGATGGTACCGGTCACAATCTGGTTATATATCCGTCTTGCCTTTCCTCTGAGTTAAGTGAGCCGACCAGACCCTCTGGTTACACCCAGGTGCTTTATTCTCGCCAGAGTAGATTTCTGAAGAAGATAATGTAGATAAACCCTAGTACATTTCACAAGGCAGAGAATTTCTGTCCAATATATATTTGTCAAGTGAGGTAAGAACAGAATTCGTAAAAGCTAAACAAAGCAAATCCTAATGTGTGGAAGTGAATTATGGAAGTTGAGAGATTAGTGATACCAGGTAATGTACTAGGAAGTAAAGGTGACCAGTGTGAAATTGACCACCTCACCCAGCAAATGCCGACTGGTTGATAAAAATTGTGAGTCTAATCATCAAATACCTGATGCTTCACTGGCGTAAAAAGGAATAGTGTAAGAGACTTTTGAGACATGGCTTGTCACCTGTGTGGAAAGTGATGCTTGCCGTGCACACAACATAATCCTAAATGACCTCATACTAGGAAAATTCAGGTGGAAGCAACAAGCTGTTATTAAATTCTTGGTGGCCAAATGTTGTGTACCCTTCAAGATGCATGGAAGAATGAGAGCAGTATATGGTGAATATTTAGTTGGGCGGAGGCTGTTAAGAGGTGGACTAGGACTAAAAGGCAGCAATCCAGCCTTGACGAACCTTCATGAGCTGAGGCTCACAGTGGATGACCGATGACCTGTGAATGAATAATACCAAGCTTGCATTGGTAAACTGATTCGTGACAATCACCACATCAAGCAAAAGGATGTGGTTACTATGCTTCAGATTTCATTTGATTACATTATTCCTTTCATGCTTGGGTGTAGGAAAGTTTGTGCAAGATGGGTTTCTTGCCTGTAGACATGAAATCAGTTGTGTCAGAAACACCTGACACATTATGAACAGGAAGGTGATTCTTTTATCTGCTGAATTGTCACTCAGAAATATGACGTATGACGCTGAAAACAAGTGACAGTCTATGAAATACAGGTATAAGAATTTACCGACCCCCAAAAAACTCAAGTTTGCCTTGTCAGCAGGAGAGGTTTTAATGACCATTTTCTGGGACTGACAGGGAGTAATCCACGCATAATTTTTAAAGTGCAACCATACTGTCAACTCGATCAGTATGTGGAAACATTCCAGAAACTATGAGCAAGATTGCTACCTGTTTGTCCTGACAAGCACACAGTTCTTCAACATGACAATGCTCGCTCACACACGAGTAGACAGGCAACAGCAGCAGCATTGGAACCTCTCAGCTTTAATTAAATTTTGGTGCATCCAGCAAATAGTCCTGATTTGGCAACTTTAGAGTTTTTCCCATACCCAAAACTGATGGAGCATTTCAAGAGAAACAGATAGGTTTTTCCTGGTTTCGTGGAGAGAAAAAAAAAAAGTCCAATTTCTTTTCCTTATGGAATGCGACAACTTGTTCAACACTGGCATATGTATGTATGTGGAATGTGGTGGTGTCTGCTTTAAAAAATAATGGCCCCTTAAAAGACATACAAAGTATGATATGAGAATAAACATCCGAAAATGGAGGTAGTGAGAATAGGCAGGAAACATAATAACATGAACTTACATGTTAAGGGTACTACAATCAAACAAGTACGAGGAAGCATTTTTACGGAGGATGACAGACTTGATAGAGAGATAGAAGCTGGAATACAGAAGGCAAATGTTGTGCTCTATCAGTTAGGCCCACTGCTTATACACCTAAATGTCTCCCTTCCAGCAAAACAGCAAATAATGAATACTATCTTTATGCCTACTTTATGCGATTAGTGCCAGACATGGACAATGAAAAGGACTCTAGAACAGACGACAGATGATTACATTTTAAATGCAGCCTCTGTAAAGTCACTGACAACACAAGAAGAGACAGGGTTACGAATACCAGAATTAGAATGAAAGTTGGAAAAAGACCATATCTGGATTATGCTGATAGACGAAAGAATGATACAGTTCAGCGATTTAGTGAGAGCAGCCACTCAAACAGCATTTGATATTTTTTACAGCAGAACATCTGGGAAGAAGGTGAGGGGAAGACCAAGAAAGAGATGGATAAAAGGTGTAGACGAAATTTGCAAAAAGGATGAATAAATCCATCACCCAAGCTACTAAAGAAGCGCAAGACAAATACAGGAAACCACGGCACTGGCCTACAAACTGGTATCTGTGAGACGACAAAATAAGATGAGGAAAGAATATCCCAAGCTTTCAGAAAATGTATGTTTCATGTGCGCATTATGTATAAAAACAAAGTTGTGTCCTTGGAGGCATTACTTTTCAAACCGCCTTCATGTGAGTATGTGTGTGTGTACATATATATATATATTGTTGTATTTACAGTTCATTAAGAAACTACAAAACATGTTACATAGATAATAATATTAATATGAATCATATAGTGATACCTTGGTAACGTGTGACCCAGCTAACACATTTTTTGTGTGATGATGATGACATTTCATGCTGTGTTTTTTTTTGGCCCCAGCCTAATGAATTTGGATTCAGCTAACAAATCTGTTTGTGGATAAACGTGCTAATAAAGCACAACCACATTTCGAGCTAAACTTTCTCACAAATCAGCTTAAAGAAGTGTACAAGAATTAGTTGAACAACATGCAGAAATTAGTATAAGCTCATGAAGAGTTGAAAATGCAACTGGATCAGGAAAGGGACAAGGAAGATACAGAGTTTCTCATCTAAACTCCAGCTGAATGTTTTGGATGTTTTTCCACTACTAGACTATAGTCTTGTTCCAGAACTTGAATTCTGCATGCATGTCTGTTTTACAGATCTAACTTATTTGCATGCAGACTGTATGGTTCCCTCCAACTTTGAATGATACACTCCTGATTAGTTGACTTTATGACATGCTTATTTGGGGAGTAATGGGTCTGATCACCCCTCCCCCCCCCACCCACCCCCCCCCCACACACACACACACACACACACACACACACGCACACACACACATGGGGCTTAAAATTTGGACCGGATCAAAATAGAATGAATTTTGTCTTCAGATGGACTTAAATCTGGAATTTTTGTAAGTGGGAGCCACAGTAGCCCAGTGGCTAACACACTTGCCTGTCTGGAGGTCATATGTATAAATCCACAATCAGGTGGATTTTTAAAATTGGCATGGGCTACCAGGTTTTTCTAACCTAAAGTTGATACCAGAAAATATAATGGAAGTAAAGACTGTCGGAAAGATTTTGATCATGTCCCCCCGTGTTCTGACTGATCTAAAAACATACTGTCTGAAAACAGACCTATGCGTTTTTAAAAACATTTTTTAAGTACAAATGAAGTATATCTTGGAGCTGTCAGATCAGCAAAGATGTGAATGTTGTCTCAGGCCAGTAATGCTTGCACAGTTTTAAGATGCATTTTCCAATTTTACTTACATTTATATGAGTTTTTTAAAGCATACTATATTAGATAAAGGTTTTTTTATGGACACCTCATAATCATTGTACGGAATCTTGGTTTCTAAAAGCATGTACCAGGAACATTTTAACATATTGACTTCACAGGAAGATAGGATGCCATGTCAGATTCAGAACCTTAAAGTGATATGAAGTGTTCTTTAACATGTGACTACAATAAAACTCATTGCCCATAAATTTACTCAAGAAAAAATTCTCATTTTTTTCCCTTTTGTCATGAGAAATTTACACCTGTAAATCTGTACTATCCGCCACAGTGAGCCACACTAAAACGTTACAATGGGTATAGAGCGAGTGGAAGACCTAGGAAAAGTATGGAGTGATGGCATTAAGAACAGCCTTACAGAAATGAACATCAGTCTTGAAAGAGCCCATTAACGAACATTACATCTCCCCTCGACACTTCGATGAGGTACAAGGTGGAAGAGAAGAAGAAGAAAGAAGAAATCTGTATTATGTGAAGCTTTTTCCCCCCCTCAAATTCGCAGACTGTTATCAATGCAGGGTTTCAGTTACAACATAAACTCTGTGCTTTACAGCTGCCACTGAATCTTTAACATTTACAGACACACTTGTTCATTTCTTCATTTTTATCTGAGACATACAGTCCACTACTATGATAATGGGAAGGAGTGAATGTAAATTACAATTACATCTTAACAATATATATACAAGAGAGAGAGAGAAAGGTCTGAAGTTTACAAACTCACAATTAGAGGTTACAGATGTTTAATTTGACCGCTGTCTGCTGCTCGATAAACATCAAAGTAATAGCTGAATTCATTCCACACACAAATTACTGAAATAAAGGGTTGTTGGTGGCACGTGGATGGAACTCAAGTGGTTGGTTATGCAGCTGCGCTCTAGAGGCAGTATTAGACCTTCCCCTCTCTTTTATTTGTATTTTTTTTATATGTAATATATATTCAGGGAAATATACATGAATGAAAGTATTTCAATCATTTTGAAAAGCCCTGTAAATTACTGTAAACATAGCTCATTTTCTTCTGTGTAGTAAATATCATGTATAAGTTATTCACATATTCATAGAGATCACATGTTTGGATGTCTGATATGACATTTTCAGTGCAACACATGACATTTTATACAATGTTATATTCATGTTTAATTAAGTGTTATTGGTTGTAATTTTTTTTACCATATTACCGCTGTTGTAACTCCATGAAGATTTAATATGTGAATATTATAAACTGAATGTCTTATCTTTATACTGCACTGTGAAGTCTGTAACAAATGCATCTACATTATAAAGCTGAGGTCTGTATGGCTCATGTTTGTGTGTTACTACTGAACAGCCAGTCAGTCAGGTACTGTCTTGATGATGAAGATTGACTGCGATGGATTTACAACTCTGTCCTTTGTTCTGGTTGTAAACTCTCTCAGACTCTGTTTGTCCATCTTTTGATTTTATTTTTTGATTTTATACTTCCTCTTGTATTGTTGCCTACCTTTTGCTCATAAGCCTTTTACTATTCTATCAAGGATGTGTTAAGTCTTTTCTTGGCTGAAATATATCACTTGACTCTTTTTCTGTTTTCATCTAACAACAAATTTTGTCATTCTAATTCTCTAAAAGACCTCTTTTTAAATCAATCCCCATGAAAACTAATTATTCCTCTATCTATCCATATCTCCATAGCCTCAAACTGTTTAAATGCCGTGGATGTCAATATTGTTCTTATGATGTTGAAAATGTTTTTGGCTATTCCTAATCTCTTTTTTATTTTACTATTTTACTGTGGTTGTCACCTGTTATTATAAGTTAGGCTTAAAAAATATTGTGTTGTTTTTGGGTTCTAGAATTTCTCCATTTACTGCAGTGTGCATTGTTAACGTCTCCTAGCTCATGCACACCTCAGACAACTGTTGCTCAAGTACATTTAGATTAACTTTTAAAGGATGAAAGATCACTATTCAGTGCTGACAGTTTGTGCATTTGTGAGTAGTCATGACTGATGTATTACTATCAACATCACAAAATGGTTTAGAAAACTTATTAACCTCACTCCAAAGAAATAGTGAAAATCATAACTTATTTCTTAACATAAATCTAAAATAAAGATAATGCATACAAACCAAACTGCCATGGAGATGTAAAATATATGTTAAGAGGAAGGATTGGAAGTGGTCTTCACTAAATGCTTTGAGATTTTTACACAGTTTGCCAACAATGGTGACATTCAGAGGAAAGGTGAATTAAACGGCGACTATCAATTGCTCTTCAAAGACTAAAACAACTGAAAAAATGCTGAAATTGTACAGATAGAATTATGGAAGGTCAGATTTTTAAGAGCAGTCATCTTTCCCATTGCAACATACGCATGTGAGACCTGGACACTTACTAAACAAATATTACACAGCGCATAAATGCATTTGATCATACATGTTACAGACAGGTTCTAAGAATATCTTGGGTAAAGAAAAGATTTAAACTGCATCCATACTGCAAGAGCTGAATACAAAATGAGGGTTGGCTAGTAAAGACAATAAAACAAAGGCAATTGAAATATTTTGTACTTGAAACGTCTTGGAAGTCTAGAGAGAACAATAATGGAGGGGTATATGCCTGGGAAGTGAGGAAGAGGAAGGCCAAGGAGAAGATGGGTGCCCTATGTGGCAGATGATCTCCAGATGGGTGTATTAGACGCAGGACATCTTGCTCAGGATAGGAAGGTTTTTCCGGAGGGTTGTTATGGTAGCGAAAAATATAGGGACATGCTACTGAATGAATGAATGTATATATATATACACACACACAGTGAAGATCAAAATCTGTTCTTGAATTTAAAGAAAAAAGAAAATAATGTCCACAGATAAAACTGGCTGTCACCCAAAAATAACAATAAATGAGGAAGAAATTGAAAATGTCACAAACTTTGAATATCTAGGCTCTATCATAAACGGCAATGGAGACTGTTCGACAAAAATTTTAAAGAGGATGGTCATAGCAATGCAAAGATTGAACAGTCTTAAAAGTCTATGGTTAAGCACCAGCAAGAGGATACAAATTAGAATTTTGAGAGCATGCATCCTCCCTGTGGCAACATACGGATAAGAGTCGTGGACTAACTCTCAGTCCTTAAGAAAGAGAATAGGGGCTTTTGAGCTGAAATGCAAAAGGAAAAATTCTCAGAATATCTTGGACAAAGAAGAGGAGAAATACTGACATCTTGAAAGATCTAAACATCAAGGAAGATTGGCTAATAAACATCATCCTTTCTCGTAATCTGAAATATTTTGGTCATATCAAGAGCCACGACGGATCGGAAAAAATTATAGCAGAAGACATGGTACCAGGAAGGGGCAGGGGCCGACCGACACGAAGATGGGCACAGGATATAAGTGACTCCTTGAGTATGAAAGTATATGAGGCAGGAGAACAGGAGAACTGGCGAGAGACCGAGTTTCTTTCAGGCAGACTGTGATGAGAGCGACGTTCTGCAAAGGACCTGCTACATGATGATGATATACATACATACATACATACATACATACATACATACATACATACATACATACATACATACATACATACATACATACATACATACATACATACATACATACATACATACATACATACATACATACATACATACATACATACATACATACATACATACATACATACATACATACATACATACATACATACATACATACATACATACATACATACATACATACATACATACATACATACATACATACATACATACATACAGACAGACAGACAGACAGACAGACAGACATACAGACAGACAGACAGACAGACAGACAGACAGACAGACAGACAGACAGACAGACAGACAGACAGACAGACAGACACACAGACACACAGACACACAGACACACAGACACACAGACAGACACACAGACAGACACACAGACAGACACACAGACAGACACACAGACAGACACACAGACAGACACACAGACAGACACACAGACAGACACACAGACAGACACACAGACACACAGACACACACACACAGACACACAGACACACACACACAGACACACACACACAGACACACACACACAGACACACACACACACACGCACACACGCACGCACGCACGCACGCACGCACGCACGCACGCGCGCGCACGCACGCACACACACACACACACACACACACACACACACACACACACACACACACACACACACACACATATATATATATATATGAATGTAAATATATTTTTCACACTTGTATTTATTGAAATATGTTTTTTTTTTGAAATATGTTTACATACACACATTTTTCACACCTCTGTTCATTAGAATATATGTAAATATGGCACATTTTTCACAGCTCTCTTCATTAGAATATGTGTAAATGTAGTCACATTTTTATACTTTACTTCATTAGAATATATGTGAAGATTCACACATTTTTCATACTTCTCTTAATTAGAATATATGTGAATGTACACACTTTTTTCATACCTGTCTTAAGTTGAATATATGATCTGATTTGATTTGATTCAAGAACCAACATCACAGCACTTAGGGCATTCCCATAAGCACTCCGTCCCCGTCTTCAGCAGCCAGCGAAGAGTTCCGATACTAATGGTGCCAGTAGCACTCCTCACCCGTGTCCTCTGCAGCGAAGCATGCCACTCTGCATGAAGCATGCCTGTCCTGAAATTCCTCAGCATACTTTCTGAGTCAGTTGCAGTCACGATGTATGTGTGTGTGTGTGTCGTGTTCTCTAGCCAGCGGAAAGCTGCAGTAACTGCTTCCACCATTCTTAAGCTGGATGTTGTGGTATCATATGCTAGGCTCTCCTGCACCAAACGTCGACCATTACATTTTGCTAAGAAGTCCCAAGCACTTCTTTTGCCTCTTGACACTGAACCGTCTGTGTAAATGATCAAATCCTCTGAGCGAGCATTATCTTGAATTAATTGCTGAATTTTCATCTCTGTGGCACCTGCTGGCCAGTCTCTGCATTACCGGCTCAGTGTGATTATGACTCTACACAAGTCTGACTGTTCAGGTGGCACTTTGACACATCCTCTCCTCGCCTAATGTTCTCAAGGATGCAAACCTGTCTGATTGTGTCTTCTGCCTGAGCCATCCATGAATATATATATATATATATAGACACATTTTCACATTTCTCCTCATCAGAATATATGTTAATGTAGACACATTTTCATAATTCTCTTTGTTAGAATATATGTGACCGTACACACATTTTTCACATTCATATTGGTAATGTCATTGTGTAGTGGATTTCACAGTTAACCAAGAGATCACGGTGAATTGTACAAAATCATTACTCAGAAGCTGTGGATTATAGCTGAACAGTCAGTGAGTGCAATGGGAGATTTTCTTTGTTTCTCTGTACAAAAATAAATTGTTCTGTGTATCAACAAGTTTTTTTTTTTTGTGTGTCTTTCTTTTAGTGTAATGATGTGGAAACATAGTAATCAATGGCTGTTCTTACCAACACTGTGGTCTGTTTAACCATGCTTGAGTTTGCATTTAAGAGTAGTTACATCAAGAAAGAATGAATGAAATGACAAATCTAAAATGTTGACAATTATAGTATTTGTTTAGGAGAGTTAAAGTTAGTTTTGTATCCTTTACAAAACATTGTTATTCATTGCTCACTAACTGTACAAAATTTGACATGAAAATAAACACCTCAAAAACTGAAGTAATGACCATAGGAAAGAAACACAGTAATGTAAACATAAAGATCAATGACATACAATTAGAACAAGTTCAAGAGTTCAAGTACTTAGGATGCATATTTACAGAAGATGGAAGACTCGATAAAGAGATACAGGCTAGAGTTCAAAAAGCCAATGCAGTAAACTACCAAGTGGCCCCACTTCTTCGTCATCCAAAGATCTCGTTACCAGCCAAAAAACGGATGATCAACAGCATTTTCATCCCTACGTTATGTTATCAGTGCCAAACGTGGACAATGAACAAATCACATATGCAAAAAATAACTATGTGTGAAATGCGATGTCTCCGAAGAGTCACCAACAATACACGAAGAGAAAGAGTCACAAACGTCAGTATTAGAGACAAAGTTGGAACAAGAGCATGCATGGAACATATTGAAAGACAGAGAATGAAGTGGTTTGGCCATTTAGTAAGAATGCAACCGGATCAGATTGCCTATAAGGCCTTTTACAGTAGAACATCGGGAAGAAAGGCCAGAGGAAGACCCAGGAAAAAATGGATAGATGGAGTAGCTGAATACGGCCAGAAGATCCAGAAAACTGTCACTCAAATCACGCGAGAGGCACAAAACAAATATTTTAAACCACGACACTGGGCTGCAACCCGGTAAAAGTGAAGAAGATAGAAGTAGATAGACAAAACATTGTTCCAGAACCAACCCCAGCATTATTTGGCTGTTATGATTTTTCTAGGCAAATTTTAGGTTCAATAGTTTGCCACTGCTGACTGAACTGTCAGCTATAAGTAGCACTGTCAAAACCAACACAAGACATACTGTCTGCAGCTGGGATCAAACCCAGCTCCCCATCATTACAAAGTGTGATCGCAACACCTGAGCCACAGACACAATATTTAGGAGAGACCTAAGATATAAAGGTTTAGCCAGAGTGCTGTACTGTAGATTCTTCTTTAATTATTCAGTTAATGGCATTAACTTTTCATAGGTCTGGGGTTTTACCCATAGAAGGGACAGTATTTGATGTTGTATTCTTAGACCCATACACGAAGCAAAGTATAGTAACACTATCCTACCATGCATGTCCTAAGAGGCGATTGAAGAGGATTAGCATAAGATTAGTTATCCCATCACATAGTACAACAATCATGAACTTGTCTCAAGAAAACGAAAGAAAAATAGACAACCATAATGGAAGGAGGATCAGAAAAGCATACAAATATATAAAGTAACTAAAATATTTGATAAAATTTAATTGACTAATACGGCAGCAAAACAATAAAAACATAATCATGATTTTAGAGCTTATGGAAAAACTCTAGCTCCAGTAAATCAAGAGTTGAAATGATTGAAAAACCTACATAAGAAGTGAAATGACAATTGATCAAGCGGTTTTCCCCCTTGGGCTGCTAAAGGTTTAACATCTTTAACAACTCAATCTGAAGTTGTTTTTTTTTTTTAAATTCAAGGTGGTCATGCATATCGAATAATCTTTGTTGATCTGAAGCAATAATCCACAGTTTGCTTCCTAAAATGAGCCACTGAAGATTCTGGAAACTAAACAGACAAAGCAAGGATAAGATCGACCTACCATAATAGGCATAAAACACAGAGATAATGAAAATGATCATGTGATAATAGAGACAGAGAAATTTGAAACATTTCTGCAAAGATTCATAGCACAGATAAATCATAATTATGATGAAATGAGAAATTCATTTAGAGCGAATCTACCAAGTATTATAAAAGATCAGTGCTATGAATTCAGGTAAAATGTATAAACGTTTTTTTTTAAATAAAGTAAAAGAGACCCTGATGGGACCAGACGAGGTAAAATATGCCCACAAGAAGGTCCTGAGTAATGGCGACCTGGTAGAGATGGCTATTTCCTTTAATGAGACCACTAAACAGCATTAGACCCCACGATTGGGTGCACAGATATTTAGCGCCACTCCCAAAACAAGACAAAGATCATTCAAGATTCAGCGGCCTTAGGATTATCATTCTACAAAATACGTCTGACAATGAGAATTAAATGCAGTCGTTTTTAGAAAGGGAAGAGCTCCTCCCAATAGGTCCAGGCAGTTACCGACCAGGGAAAGATAACTGGTCAAATGCGGGCACCTTTCCATTTAAAGTTTATGAGGACAGGAGACGGTAGTGGCAGTACTTGATCTTGAGGATGTCTTCAACAAAATCAGATATGATATTTTGACGACCGCTCTAATAGAGAAGTAGGTTTGTCCCTGGCTAGCTAACTGGATAGCAGCTGTCATGTATGCTCGTATGGTTACTCTTTGTCACGTGGGACTACCACGGGGATCTACAGTTTCACCAGTGCTCTTTAATATTTACACGTGCAAGATTGCAGAACTTGAAGCACCTGGTGTAGGAGAACAGCAGACAAAGTGACTGACTGGTAAACGGAGATGAGTACTGTTATTAATCCAGAAAAGGTAACGGGTTTCTGGACATTAGAATTGTAGAGTTAATATCCCAAGCCGCATATTAAACAGTAAGTTGCGTATCCTTTACAGGATGCTGTAGAACCAACCCCGCACTGTTAAGCTTTTTTTTTTTACGTCAAGGCGTGAAAAGGGAACTTTACGTCAACTAGTTGGTCATTGCTCCCTGAACGGTCAGCTCTCGGTACCACTGTCGAAATCCAACGCAAGACAAATCGTCCGTAGCTGGGATCGAACCCGGCACCCCAGCATTACGAAGTGCGTTCGCAACACCTAAGCCA
Organism: Candidula unifasciata; assembly: GCA_905116865.2. Lineage (NCBI taxonomy): Eukaryota > Metazoa > Mollusca > Gastropoda > Stylommatophora > Geomitridae > Candidula > Candidula unifasciata. Next base: position 9,082 of record CAJHNH020001547.1, on the reverse strand, counting down.
CAGACGCTGACAAAAAAAAAACAATACAGACATCAAAAGAGAAGGCAATTTAAAGTTCTCGGGTATCAGTAGGATTCTGTCATTTAGGAACCATTTGGAGGTAGTTGCAACAAAATGCCACAAAGTGCACACATTAAAAAATTGTCGCAACACTGAACAAAGAGCAAAACATTTTGTTGACAAGGTACCAGCACTTGATTGCTTCGTTGATGGATTATGGACTGGGGCTGCTCACTGTATTAAGAGTCAACTGGTGAAGTTCGAACGCGTATGTAATACAACCATGTGCGTGATTCTATATTGTACAAGAAAAAAAATAAAAGACCCTTTTCCACGCCTTTAGGAGTACAGGGCACATAGGGCTAGACCTATATTTTTTTATAGAACATTCGGCACAAGATGGGTGATGTGGTCAGCATCACGCCGCCACCTTTACTTACCGAGACTGATCTGGTGCCCACTCAAGGCTAGGTCAATCTGGGACTCAAGGTCATTTTTTTTAAAAAGCCCGGCTTTGCCAGGGAGCCAACCCACGACCTTCCGATACGCACACGAGCGTCTAACCGCTACGGTATGGCGACTTCCAGAATGTACAAGAAACACCCCGATAGCCTGTATGTGATACATCTTTGCACTGCCGACTGTTATATAATTTGACTTCCCAAACGGGAATCGAACCCCGGCCGCCGCGGTGAGAGCGCGGAATCCTAGCCACTAGCGGTGCTGCAAGCTTTGTTAAAGCCCCGGATACAGCTAAGGGTCACTGGTTGACCAGAGGGAAGTCTGGGATGCCAGTTGCCACAAGCAGAAAACACAATCAGAAATGTGTGTTTGCTGGAAATAACGGGGAGAGAAGAATAGTGGGTCACAGTGCCAGAGCAAAAACAGACTTGTGAAGGGTTTCTAATCATACTTGGCTAGGAGTGCAGGAATTGGCCAACATGCACTGCAGTATCAGAAATTCAACAATTTAATCATGATAATTTCCTCCCAGGTCATGTGATTATCTGTACAGATGGCTCTGTGTTTAGAACAGACATATAATGAAACTGCTACTGGCACCATCACAATTTGAACTCTTCAGTGGCTGCTGAAGGTGTGGACAGAACACATATTGGAATGTTCCAAATGCCGTGATGTCAGTTCGTAGCTCAACACACAACTTATAATAACCATCTACTATACGCCTTCACAACTTAATGTAAGCATACAGCAACAAACTTCATTGTATTAAACAAATTTTTTAAGGGTAAGAACCATGAAACTACTGGTTTTATTTGACTAATTAACATGGAAGTTTGCATTCAAGTTAGGAAGAGAAGCAAAAGCTAAGGCAGAAAAAGACAGCAGAGTCCTTTTCATTTTCTAAAAAAAATTGTCATATACACAATTTTACAATTTCTGATTACTTTGTAGACGCACAATGACAATAATTCTACATTTCGAGAAGATTAAACCAATGCCTTGTCATGCAAGAACCCTAACCGCAACAACGCCCCTCTTCCCTGTAATTCATATAAGTTACATCCCCTCTTCGGTATCTTGCTTGGTATCGCAATAAGTATTGCATATACTGGTCACTATCGATTACATTAAACATCACGTTTACAGGTACCAGGTATTCGACATGTAACATAAGTATCGGCAAGTGGCATGATTACTAAAGTCCTTGTTGACATTTAGAGCAGGCTTGTGTGCCACACAACATACTCAGGAGAGATCGGAGTTTCATCTGTTACGTGTTTGTTCTTTTGCTATATTGCAGTTGGGAATTCACCAGTAGCAATGGCTAATCAAGAAGTTAATCGTCATGCCCCGGGAGATATTCTGTTTCTAGACCGGGGAGATGGGAATACAGCACTCGTACATCTTCATGGTTAGTCAGTACTTAATAAAATTCATCGACCGATCATCATCATCACATTACAGTTACACATCGGACAAGACCATAAGCGCACGGAATCTCATATTCGGTATCTCCTTTAGTGTGTGGCGACTGACAACACAAATTAAGTGTTGGTTTACTATTCTTCTTTGGTTACCTGTGCAACACTTCTTTCGACATGAAGTTCTTGTATTCTTGTCAAGGTTGCCCACTGTGCCAATTCATCGTCCTCTGGATCATCTGCTCGTCCAGCCTCCTTGAAGATCAACGAGAACATCGGCTCGGTCTGTTACTTTTCCCCTGTGTCTACCATGGTCCTGCCAGCAGGCTAGACCCCTCATTTGTTCCCTAAAACCCTTGAATATCCTGACACAAAAATGAAACTGATTCCCCTGTCATACGAGATCTCCTGAGTAATGTAGTTAGTAAATGTTGAATGTTGTTGAATTAGGAATCAATATCATAATACTCGGGACACTCCCATAAGTGCTCCATCCCCATCTTCAGCAGCAAGCAAAGCTTTTCAATTCCAATGGTGTATTTAGTAAATAACAATTAGTAGTGGCTAGTCCCTCAGTGTCAATTAGTGCATTCAAACTATTATTTTTTCATATTAATTATTTATGGTTCTGTACCAGTGACATGGTAACACCTGTCATTAATTATTGTAAATACCCGAGTATTCTTTAATAAATTATGCATTTGTTTATTGATAAAATAGGTAACCTGCATTAATCATTAATGAAATATTAAAATAAGTCATGTTTTCAACATTTTTTCAAGTGAAGTCCTCTTGAATATATGACAAGCCCCAACTCTACCACACCCTTCCCCCACCATGCCCTTCCCCCACCATGCCCCCCCCCACCACCATGCTCCTCCCCCACCATGTTCCTCCCCTAATTAAAAATAAATGTTATTAAAAAGAAAAAGAAACGAGGAAAAAGATAAATGCCAAGCACCATTAACAGACTGGAAAAAAACTTCCACATGAATCAAAATGTCAAATACCATAAATAAACAATCAACAGCAATTTGTAATTTAATGTCCAAATATCAAATGTGATGATTGACGCTATTTCATCTTTGTAATGTCTGCTAACAGACAGACAGACCTGCAAACACTTAGTGTCACCAACTGGAAATGGAAGGCCAGCCAGAGAGATTAATGGATGCGGGTGATATCTGCAGCAGTGAACCTAAAGAGCTCGGAAGAAGAAGAAGAAAAAAATGTCTGCTAACTTTGGTCTGGTTTGGCAAAGCATAATAGAGATTGCTCTCCACATGAAACTAGCAGTGACTTGTTTTTGTGACTTAAAGCTGAAAATTGAGATGCACAAAAATATGAGGAAGAAAATAACAAAAGAAAATTTATAGGTAATTTTGCCACATGAGTCTATATTGCAAGATACTGCACCCCCCATCCTGAAAAGAAAACCCAGGCCTAAAAAATGTGAAATTGTTTTTAGCCTTTGAATTAGACTTTAGCTGAATTGCTTCTTTTTGAATAGACAGTTGCAGTATATCAGCATTAAAAGGATTGCTGGTAAGCTTTCAAGACCAGTCGTCAAATGATAGACTGGGAAAACAAGGGAACCTCTCTTCCAGAAAATCTAAATGTGACTGAATTTTAACTGCAAGTTTATTATTTATATACTCCTTATTTTCTGTTAAGACAAGAAAATGATCAGAAGTTCTTGGATTCAGTTTGTCATTTCCATAAACTCAGGGTTTTTTGTTTTCTGGAAAAATCTTATGGCATCATAGAATAGAATAAAAGTGTCATGTTGTTTTGTGTGGAAATTTTAAGTTCAGGTTTTTGAAAACTTAAAAAAAAAAAGTAAAATAAACCAGTGAAAGACAAAGGAGTTTTCATTGAATGGAGGTCATGGTTTGTGTGTGTGTGTGTGCATGCGAGAGAGGGAGAGAAAGAAAGAAAGAAATAGAGAGAGAGAAAGAGAGAGAGAGATAGAGATTTCAGCTCATACAGTCGAGCCACAGCACTTTTATAGCTATTTTCAGTTTGTGGTGAGTGTTGGCATCTTTTTCCTGGGAGGAAAAAATATTTTACAAATATTGTTGATATTCTTTACCAGAACTGGTGTGTTGCATTTATCATAAAATAATCTCTCTATCACACACACACACACGCAGGCATGCACACAGGCACGCACACACACAGGCACGCACGCAGGCACACACGCATGGATGCACGCAGACACACACGCACGCACACATGCACACAGGCACGCACGCATACACACACAAACACTCTCTCTCTCTCTCTCTCTTACTTACTCACTCTCTCTTTCACTCACTCACTCACTCACTCCCTCACTCAGTCTCTCTCACTCACTCTCTCTCTCTCTCTCTCTCTCTCTCTCTCTCTATATTTATATCTGTTTTTTTTAGGTGCAACGTTACTGTCATGGAAGTGTAGAGGCATTGAGCATCTTTATCTGAGGTATTATTGATAATTTCTTTCTTTTACATATTTGTCAAGTGCATTGGGTACTTCTAGTACTAAACTACACTAAGAGACAACTGATAAAAAGGTTGTGACATGTTTGTCAGGACTACCACCAGATAGTGCACCACAGAGAGTCCTGTCCTATTAAACACAGTGGAAGCATAACTAGAGGTTGACTACCCAAGAGATGGATGTATTGAATGAATGTATGAATGAATGAATCAAGAATTGAAATTACTGCCCTTGGGACATTGCTACATCTGCCCCATCCCATTCTTCAGTAGCCAGTGAACTTGACAGGCTAACGTTTCCTGTTGCAATCTGATGAAAAGTCTTCTGAACATTATATTGAGTGAGTTTATGATGGTAAAGAAATCAGGAAACATTCAAAATAAATAATAGTTATCTTCATGCTATAGTGCTAATGAATTTTTTTTTTTTAAATCAATCATGTCTTGTTTCTTTTTTTTAGCCAGACTGCCGTGTTTGACAACAAGAAAGCTATTCGCGGAGGAGTTCCTGTTGTCTTTCGTAAGTAGATGATTTTTTTCCCTCCGGAATATTAATCCTAACTTAAAACACTTAGACTTCATGATATTGGACAAAATTAACATATTTTATGATGTGGTCAGTCAAATGATGAATTAAGAATTGACATCATATAGCACTCAAGGCACTCTCATTAGCGCTCCATCCCAATCTTCAGCAGCGAGCAAAGAGTTCCAATTCTGATGGCACCAGTAACTGTCTGATTGTATATCCGTCTTACCTTTTCCTTGAGTGTTGAGTGTCGACCAGAACCCCTGGTAACTGCTCGTAGAGCCATTCTCCTCAGACCTTAATGATCTCTCTGTACCTCAGCACTGTTCACTCGCTCGCAAAAGGCCCTTACAACATCCAGCTTGTCATATATCAGTTCACCAACAAGTGGTGCAGAACCGGTGAGTCTATCTGCCTGCTCATTTCCTAACACACTGACATCACCTATGGAAAATATCCGAAGGAGGCTAACTAACCAGGACCTCCTAAGTGATGCTTGCCACTCTGTGCGGCGCATGCCTACCTCCATCTTTCTCAGCATGCTCTGGGAGTCAGTTGCAATCACGGCATGTGTGTACTGCTGATTTTCAAGCCAGCGGAAGGCAGCTGTGACTGCCTCCACCTCCATTCTCAAACTAGACTTTGTGATATGTTCTGCCAGGGTTTGATACACTATGTGATATCCATTCGCTTTAAAAAAAAAAAACCCATGCACTTCATCTGCCCTTCAACACAGAGTCATCTTTAAGACAGATGTGGTCTGTCAGTGGTTAACTAAATATTATTTGTAGATAAAATGTTGTGCTACATATGTTTGATATTCCCAAATGTCTGTCTTGTCTTTATTAATAGCAAATTTTGGCCCATGGCCCTTGGGTCCCCAGCATGGATTTGCAAGAATCAAAAGATGGACTTCAGCTATACCACCTACTAAGGTAATAATGTTTTACCACCCTGGATCAGTGTGTCTCACATGTAATAATAATCTGTTTCATATTTTGGCAAAATGAAACAAAAAGGTATAGAATATAATGTATTATATCTATAATAATTCTAAATAAATATAGAATATTAATTAATGTCATCATCATCAACATCATGTAGCAGGTCCTTTGCAGAACGTCGCTCTCATCACGGTCTGCCTGAAAGAAACTCAGTCTCTCGCCAGTTCTCCGGCCTCATGTACTTTTATACTTAAGGAGTCACTTATATCCTGTGCCTATCTTCGTATTGGTTGGCCCCTGCCCCTCCTTCCTGGTACCATGCCTTCTGTTGTTATTTCTTTCCATTCCACCTTGTTGCTTGTGATATAACCAAAATATTTCAGCTTCCGAGACAAGATGCTGTTTATTAGCCAATCTTCCTTAATGTTCAGATCGTTCAAGATGTCAGTATTTCTCCTCTTCTTTGTCCAAGATATTATGATAATCTTTCTATAACATTTCAGCTGAAATTGTAAAAAATATAGATTATATCTATAATAATTATTTGCAGACAGAAACACTTGCGGATACCTCACAAGGTATCCAGGCCTAGTGAATAGAAATCACAAACCCCGCAGGATTAACACCTCAGGGATGAGAACCCTGGTAAGCCTCGTTAAACCATAAGGTAATACTGGGCCTCCAAATGTTACAAAGTAACCGGAAGTCAGGATCAGGCAAGGATATGGGATAAACTGCTATTAATAATTGCACCCAATATGTTAACGTTCAAGAGCCTTTGACAGCCAAGTCCAGTCTTTGCCTTTCACATGTATCTTGATGAACCTGGTGGATTTATTTCTTTAAACAGAAAGAGGAGCTAGTTATCCATCATGGTAATAACAATAAGGAAAAAGATAAAATCTCTGATTACATACAGATAGTCTTAATCTTAGACGAGGTTTCAACATAACGGCAGTTAGGTTTCCCCATACTTGCTCAGTTTCTGTGCCAGTGCGAAATTCATAAAGGTAGATAATATGAAAATCAAACAAAGGAAACTTGGGTATACAATCTTATACTCCAATATACTGAAGGAGAAATTACAGTCTAGAATACAGTCTGGAAATAAAGTATACTGTGCCCTTCAACATCTGCTGGAATTAAATGCTGTATCTTATAACACAAAAATCATGGTGTATAAAATACTTAAAAGACCAGTGTCTTATTTGGCTGAAACCTGGAGTACAGCTAAAAGAGAAGAAGCGTTGTCGTACATTTTTGAAAGCAGTCTAACAACGATCTTTGAACACATCAGCAGGGAATAGAAAAGAAGAAGCAGCAGCAATGAAATTCAAAATCTGTTACATTGATCACTGGTATTATAGACAAACAGACTGAAACTTAGGCATACAGAGAAAATGGCAAACCCTGTGTCCACAAGGGAATTGAATGACCACAGACCACAAGGCAGACCATAAAGATGATGGAGGAATAGCAGCCAAGGAGACATACAAACACTTGCAGTCACCAATGGAAAATTAAGGGCCAGTAACTAAGGTGCAGCATGCTTGGAGTGTTAAAGAGGAGGAACAAGAAGAGTGATGAAAGGCACGTTACTACCATCTTCATATATCTCATTGACTCAGGTAAATGAGGCTTCTGAACCTTGGCTGATAGCTCATCTAGGAGACAGTATATGCCTGTTCCAAAAGAAGGTAGTAAATAGCTTTTCCGAATTCCTGCTGTCTTGTAGGATGAGAAAGACTTTAGGACTAAACCCCCAGATGAAAACCTAGAGATCAAGTCACTGAAGCAGTCTGATATTTACCTGAACACTATTCTGGCAACTCCTGCAGTGTCATTGATCCCTAATTGTAATAGCTTTCATCATTGGATCTGATTAAAGGAAAGATGCTTTTTGAGAGTAAAAACTTGTTCTCTCAATCAGTTTGCCACAATCTGAGCCATGGTTAAAAAAAACAGGTTATTCAATATGATTGATCCACTTTTACTGATGTATATTTAATCGAGTAAACATTACATATGAATAATATACATACAAGAGAGAGAGGAAGGTTTACAGACTTACTTCTTATTCTTCTTTGTTCGCCAGCTGTAAGCTCCAGCAGAAAGTCCTGGTTGGTCATCCATTTAGACTTTGGCTTTGTGCCAGGGCCTGAGTTTTGCCTGTACATCCCCTTTTTTTGGTAGGCAGTGGGTCTGTTCTCAGTTTTATAACAGTGGGGCCCGGAACCCACACAGAGCAAAACAATCTTACAACAGAGGTTATGAATGTTTAATATGACTGCTGTCTGCTGCTCTGCAAACATCTAAGCCATAGCCGAGCTCATCCCACACATGAAGAAGTATCTCTCGCATAACTGAGTTTACTGCAGCTGTGATAGATTCTGCAGGTACATACACAGCTTCTTTGGACACATACCCCACGGAATCTCAATGGTGTGAGATCAGGAGACACTATAAAGAAAGTTATCCATCTTTTTGAATAATCCTGTATAATCAGAAGAGGAGAGAACTCATCTGTGAAATGCCAGTTCATGTGATGCTTTGGGATAAAACAAATATATCCTAATAAGAAATAAATAGGCATCTATCTAATTAAAGAGTTTTTGGTGTTTGGGTTGGTGGTGTTGTTGTGGTCTGTATGGGTAAGAGTGGTTGTGGGTCAAAAGATCCAAATATGTTGGGCTTTGGGCTGAAAGGTACAGGTATTGCAATTTAGGGCAGCAAACAATAACACAGCATACAATCATTGCTCTTTTGTAGGGTGAATGCAGATGAAGAAAAGAAACAAACCCTGAAAATGATGACAAGGTGGAACAGATTTACATCTGAACCATAGTTATGTACTATCCAACTGACCTTTAGGCAAAAACATAACTAATGCAAATATAGGGGAAGAAGATAAGAATTAATTGCTTTCCCTGTAGGGATTTGAAACAGTCACACAAGCAAAGTTGGGGGATACAATTATATGGAATGAGTGAAACAAGCTGAAAAACTGGCAAAGGAGAATAGACTTATCTTGATTTAAAACTTGCCGCGCGGGATTACCAATCTTCTACTCCACGATTGGGCTGCGCTGCTTCATCTTACAGGTTTCACTCTGATGACCGACTACTGTTTTAAGTTAAATAGTATAGTCACGATCCTCACGCCTTTAGACGCATCGGGAGATTATGGGAAGAGCACCCTATTTTTACAGACCAATCGGAACTAGTGGGTAATGTGTTCAGTATA